>JAJTUV010000140.1:1210000-1252500 GCA_021653895.1 Mastomys natalensis
GGTAGGCAGATCAGAAGCAGCCTTTGACTGTCCCATCTTACGCCTGTTATGTTCCTGCAGGCCAACCTGCCCCTGCTACAGCGTGAACTCCTCCACTGCGCAAGGCTAGCCAAACAGAACCCTGCCCAGTACCTCGCTCAGCACGAACAGCTGCTTCTGGATGCCAGCACCACCTCCCCTGTCGACTCCTCAGAGCTGCTTCTCGACGTGAACGAAAACGGGAAGAGGCGAACTCCAGACAGGTGAGAGGGAGGAGGCCCCCTGGACCAACTGTGGCCTTTCTTCCTGTCTCAAGTATGAAGACCTGTTTTAAGTCACTTTGAAATTGCTAGCCTCCATCTCTCATGGGAACAGTCTGGGCATCTCAGGGTGGCCTGAGTTTTACAGAGAAGTGAGTCTCTGGCCTGTGTCTGGGCAGCTTTTGTGCAGATTGACCTTCAGGTTTCATCATTAAAGCTAGAATGGAAAGATAAGGTATTGACAAAAGGACCAAGGGTCACCAAGGGTTCATAGACACAGTTCAACATTGAAATTCTCACTTATTACATAGCCGTTACTGAGCCATAGATTTTACGCTCCAGTGTTTGTGAAAGCCGCTGTGCTAGTTCCTTAAACCATGATGCATTTGAAAGTTGGCCTATATGTGTCAGTCCATGAGCAGAGAACAATAGCGATTTGATCTAAGAAAGGCTGGATAAACTGTGAGAGAACTTATGGGAAGCCAGATGAGCTAAGTCAAAATAACAGCTATATGATAGAGCTAACAGATAACAAAACACTTTTGGTAAAATGATAATAATGATGAAAATGATGATGATGATAATAATAATAACAATAATGATAGTTTTTGTTTAAGAGCCAATATTTATCTCCTCAGATACTCTGTTCTCAAGCCTGTGAGTTCTAAGAAAGAGAAAAGGGGCCCTCTCTCCATTAAACCCACAGGTTAATTGTTGAATGTGGCATCCACATGAAACTTCCACATGCCTTATTAAACTATTTTCATAAATTCTTCAGTCACATGTATTCATAGCATGAATATGAAGTCTTAGCAGCATTTTGCACAGTGTGTGTGAACTATGAAGATAGTTAAAAAGAAACTGTGTTCTAGACCTTACATCTTATGTTCCTCTCCCTCTCCCTCTCCCTCTCCCTCTCCCTCTCCCTCTCCCTCTCCCTCTCCCTCTCCCTCTCCCTCTCCCTCTCCCTCCCTCCCTCCCCCCCCTCCCCCTCCCCCCCTCCCCTCCCCCTCCCCCTCCCCCTCCCCCTTTCCCTCTCCCTCTCCTTCTCCCTCTCCCTTTTGATCTTCTAAACAGCTTTGAGGGGTCAAACTCTGGTACAATTGTGTTCTGCATTCCAGGAACTTAGGAGGTTTGGAATTACTCAGAGACTTCCATCTCTGGCCAAGAACTTCCATTGCACACATTACTGGCTTTGCAAATCAGTGCATTCGTACAAGTAAGCCATGTTGCCTGCAGTTAAGCAGTTTTTATGCTGCAATCCATTCTCTTCCAGTAAAGTTTCTTGCTCCTTCTCTCCATCTTTTCTTCCCTCCTCTTTCTCTTCCTCTTCTTCTTTTTGAGGAAGGGTCTTACTTTGAAATCCAGGCTAGCCTTGAATTGATAGCAATCTTCTTCCAAGTTCTCAGATTATAAGCATGAGCTACTAAGACTGGCTCAGTATAGGACTTAAAAAGTTATATGTTCTTTCACAATTTCATTTTTCTCTCTGTCTCTCTCTCCCTCACCCTCCCACCATCTCCCTATCATGTGTGTATATGTGTGTTATGTATGTTTAAAATGTATGTGTTATATGCCTTTCTTCATATTCTCTACCAACTATTATCTTCTGACTCCTATTAAACACTTCTTCCAAGTAAGTCCTCCTTGTACTTTGAGGAATTTTTCTCTTCTTTTCATTTTGCAAATGTGATTATGGTTGCGTAAGTGTGAGTAGGGACTATTTATTTGAAGATGTTGACTCACCAGTGACTACATTACTCAAGAATGTGGCCACTCTTTTAGCAACCATTAGTTGCCTATAGCTTCTTAGGAAGAGTTGGGCCTTACAAGTCCCTTTCCCATCTATGATGCAGTGTTGGTGGGCCTAGTCTTTGGTTGGTAGGCAAACTGTGAACTCATGGGTGCAGCAGCCATGTCATGTCTGGAAGACCACATTTCACAGCTCTTTCACCATGATCTTCCTACCTTTACGTTCTTTCTTCTCCTTCTGCCATGATCCTCTCTGAACCTTTGAAAAAGTGGGATAGATGTGTCATTTAGGACTGAATAACTGTTTAAGCCTTCTGTGTGTTAGGGATTAAAAGGAGCTTTGTAATCTAAGTATGGGGGGTGTATGAACCATGATGTCACTCAAGGGTAGATGGTTTGCATGTGCATGTCTTGCCAATCCAAACACATTAACGTTCCAGGAAATGAGCTCCATGTGCAGGTATTGAGATATCCCATGTTTCTAGGAAGACAAGTTCTAAACTGTGAGAAAGGGAATTTATTTTGAGGAGAGTATAACAGGGAAATGTTTAGATCACTAAGATAAATGTAAAGATGACATTCTTGTTTCTATGGTCCTTGTATACATGTGTGTATGCATTCAGTCGCATAGACTACACTTATAGGAGTCTCCCATTTTATCCTGTCTTGATGATTTAGGACAGTAGCTGCAATCAGATTTCCTGTGATGGTTCTTTGGATAGAACATTCTTTCACTTGCTGATGTGTCTTTTGTAACAGAGAGATGGCAACTAGATTTCCTTACTGTTAAGAGGAAAGGTAATAAGAATATGTTGTGTAAATACATTTGTATCTTGTGGGAATTTTTTTCAGAGCCAAGAAAATATGGGTCTCTACAGTATAGTTTTGCATATATTTCCCGAATCTCGTTTGCATATGCATTTTCTTCTTCTCTGGTTATTTATTTGTATCTCCTGCTCTACTATATGAAATTTTATAGAGTATATAGCTGTCTGACAGCAGAGTTTTTTGTTGTTTCAGTGAATGTTTTGTTGGTGCATATGGTCTGACATGGATGAGCAGCCACGGTGAGATTTTGGAGTCTATTAAAGTGGCTCATTAAAAACATCAGTCTGTTTCTGTAATAACACTGGGAGCCATCAGTCACCGGAAGAGGGAAAAACTGACACCTTAGGAGAAAACACATTTTGGTAATTTGTTCATGACATATCATGAACAAAAGAGCACTCTATATTTTGTTTACAACTTTGAGACTTTAAATTCTATGATTATCACCAAGCTAATGTGTTTTGGGTCTTTGGCAAGCTTAGTTTTATTCTTATCCTTAAATCTATTTTTACTGGCTATGTGTTTTTGTTGTTGTTGTTGTTTTATTTTAAACTATCATTGTTATTTTGTGTCACTTGAGACAGTCTCATGTAACTTAGGCCAGCCTTGAACTCTCTAGGTAGCCAAAGAAGACTTGAACTCCAGATCCTCCTGCCTCTACCTCACAAGGGTTAGTATTATAGACGTACACCACTGAGTGGGGCTACTGTAATTGTCATTAACAGGGAAATGCATTCACTATATAAGTTTATAAATAATTTCTTCACTCTTTTGTATATGAACAAGAAAAATGCCTTACAGTTTCTTATAAAATTAGCCTAGGGGTGAGTCCCTGAACAATTGTATTGAATGTATAGTTCTGTAGAAATACTGTAGAGCCAATCCCCCAAAAAATTCAAATAATTTTCATGCTTTTTCTTATAATATTAGGGAAAGAGAATCTGATTTGTAAATGTTTATCCTTGTTCATTCTTTTTCTTTTTGAGCAAATTAAATGTAATGAACAAATAGTTTGTCCCCTGTAGCCAGCTCTGATGGCTCATCAGGCCTCAGTACCAGCACAGTGAGTAAGGAGGGGAAGAGCAAGAAATGCTTCATTTCATGGACACTGCAAAGATTCTGTGCTTTAGGATGGGCTCCATTGTTTTCTGGCTTTCTCTTCACTCACTCAAATGATTGCCTCTGGTTACCAATTCTCTTACTCTTTATCATCATTTCAATGACATCATCCCTCAGTTTAACACTGTCAGACATTTATTTCTGAAGCTGTAGAACTGGATTATTAAGCATCCCTCCCCATCAATAACTAAACATTTCAAAACACAATTTGTTAGCATATTAGACCTATATAGTATGTCACCTGGGTGGGGGTGGATCTTATGAATGGACCACATCAACTGCTTCTCTTTATACTTGAGGAAATTCAGACTTAAAGAATTTGCCCAAAGTCACAAAGCTCCCTAAAGGAGAACCAGGTGTGTATTTGTGTTGAAATCTTGCAGTTGTACAAAATATGTTTCAAGGTACAGAATTTAAATACGGAAAGCTCAAAGAAAGGGTGTGGGACCCCATGAGGAGTAGCAACAATACCAACCAACCGGAGCCCCCAGGGTCTAAACCACCAGCCTGGGAGCACTTAGGGAGGGACCCATGGCTCCAGCTATATATGCAAAGGAGCTATATATAAGTGGGAGAAGAGATTCTTGGTCCCATGAAGGCTGGACATCGTGGGGGGTGGTATTCGAGGGTGGGGAGGTAAGGTTCTGGGGAGAGTGGGTGTGGGTACAGCATCATAGAGACAGGAGGAGGAGGGGAAGGGATAGGGAGTTCCTGGGAGGGAGGTGGGGAAATGGGGTAAGGGGAAAACATCTGAAATGTAAATAAAAGTTCCAATAAAAAAAAAAAAAGAAAAAAAAAGAATTGGAGACTTTTCTTATTCTCTAATTAATTTCTTTTTGTAATTACAGAAGTAGGTAAATGCCATATCATAGTGTTCTAAGGGTTTGTAAGTCGTTTTTAATGATAGAAAATCCATAATGAACCAGGTTTCCTAGCTTAATGATTAAGTTAGTAAATGCTAAAGGTTAGAGATCAAAGGTTGTCATTTTCAAACTGCATTGGTTGAATATGTAAGGTCTGACACCTGCTTACACTCCAACTAAACTGTGTATGCCCATTTCTTCCTAATAAAATAAATGAGGGACCAATCTTTATTTTCTAAAAAGAAAATATACATACACTTTCAGGGAAAACTGCATGATTACTCAGCCCTATAAGTAAGAACTAAAGCTATGTGTTCAATTGTGTCTAACATCCCATGAAGGAAGTAGGAATTTTTTTTTTTACAATAGTCATATTTTGCATGCATCTTTATGCATCCCTTGGTTTCAGGAAATATCCTGTAATCTCTGTGGTAATTATTTTCTTATTCACATCAGTTATGAAGGCTTCTGGTGACAGCATTGACTGAGAAGACATTTCCACCATCATGAGTTCTAGCTTCAACTTAAGTAGCCTTCCTTCTTGTCACTACTGTTGGGTCCAGCTATTCCAAATACTCCCCATGCCTACTATATTGCCATTTATGGTGTCTGCTCTCTTTCCTACATCTTACGTGTCATGACTTCCCAGCCTGACTCAGTATCTGTTATGTGCATGAAGGGTTCCCGGTTACAATTCTGGAGCAATGGCCACTGTTTACTAAGGTCTTAACATGTGCCAGGTCCTGTACTAAATATTCAACCACTAACCTACAGGGTTATGCATGGATTTAGGAAGGTTAGATACTATGGCTGAGGTTACATGGCTTACAAGAGGGAATCCTACCTAACCCTGGGTTCTCTAACTCAGTCCTCATTCATTCAACAGCTCTGTTAGTAAAGCTGGGATTTTCTAGTCCTGGCCCCTAGTTCCATAATTGGAGAACTAAGTGCCCTGATGAACTTCTCGGGTGTCAGACATATGCTTCATTCTGTCCTCTAGTTCTCTCCACAGGGCTAAGATAACCAGTCTTTGTTTTGCAATTGGAAACACTGAATTTCTTAAAAGGTTATGGATCCTGCGCTCATATGGCCAGAAATGGCAGAGCTAAATGCTGGAGCCAACTCTTTGTGACCCAAAAGTCCCTGCTCTTTAGAGTGTACATTCTAGAGAAACATTGTTTCGCTCTGATGTTTCTTAATAATTACCCTGCTTCTCTGGACCCTTTGGTACACAGATCCTGCATGAGAGTGTAGAGTCTCAGAACTCCAGTTGTAAAAGTTTTAGTTTAGTAAGGAAGTTAATAAAGACTCCTAGCATAGGAATCCATAGCTATAGTTTCAGCACTCAGCTAAGACAGGAGGATCTCAAGTTTGAGGCCTGCCTGGACTTCACAGTAACACTCTGTTTCCCATTAAGCTAGGTGTATAGCTTAGTGGTAGATGATAGGACACTTTGCCAGTGTGAATGATTCCCTGGTTCAGTGTCCATCAAACACAGACAGACAGGTGGACACATGGATACATCTATGCACACTCACATGCACATACACACAGAATTTAATCTTTGTGGCAAGTCATATTCTCATGGCATAACCTTCTGTTAAGATCAAGTCTGTAGTAGATGGGAACAAATATAGAGAACCACAGCCAAAAAATACACAGAGAGTAAGAACCTATTAAACACTCAGTCCTCAATGGGATGTCTCTAGCAAATCCCTGCCTCCCAATCCCTACCTCAAAGCTCAGGGAATCCATGGAAGAGTATGTAGAATGAGTGTAAGAGCCAGATAGGATGAGGACACCAGGAGAACAAGGCGCTCTGAATCAACAGAGCACAGCTCATGAACTCAGAGGCGGAAAACACAATGCAAGAATCTTTGCCAGATCCTTTGCATATATTTTATAGTTTTCAATTTGGTATTTTTATGGGATTCCTCAATGTGTGAGTGAGTAGGTCTCTGATTCTTGAGCCTCTTTTGGGGTTCTTTTCCTCTGTTGTTTTGCCTTGTCCAACTTAGATGTGACTGGGTTTTTTTTTGTCTTTGTTTTTTTAATCTTACTATATTTTATTTTGTTAGGCTTTGGTATTATCTCTTTAGAGCCTGTTATTTTCTTTTTTAAATTAAATTAAATGTTTTTTTACTTATTTGCTTTATATCTCACTCACTGTCCCCCTCCCGGTTACCCCCTCCCACAATCCTTCCCCACCCCCCTCTCTTCTGAGTGCCTCCCCATCTGCTATCCCCCATCCTGGCAATTCAAGTCTCTGGAGCTTGGGGACTCTTATGGAAAAATAGAGGAAGGACTGAAGCCCCTTAAGGGGAAAGCTCCCACAGGAAGACCAACAGAGTCAACTAACTTAGACCCTTGGGGCTCTCAGAGTCTGAACCACCATCCAAAGAACATACACAGGCTTGGACCTAGGCCTACACACACATATGTAGCAGATGTACAGCTTGTTATTCGTGTGGGTCCTGAACAACTGGAATGGGGGCTATCCCAAAGCTCTTGCCTGCAAGTGGGTTATATTCTTCTTCTAGCTGGGCTGCCTTGTCTGGTCTCAGTGGGAGAGGAAGCACCTGACTTAGGAGAGTCTTGAAGAGTATGTTCTTTTTTAATGAGAAAAAAAAAGGGGGGGAGGGAGAGAAGGGGAGGTGGACCTGGAAGGATTAGAGGGAGGGGAAAGTGTAATCAGGATACATCACATGGGAAAAGAATCTATGTTTAATGAAAGTGAAAACAGAGACCAAATCTCATCTTTGGATTTCCATTAAAGAGTGACCCAGGAACCAAATGTGGAGATTGGCTTGAGAACCAGGTGAAACTGGAGTTCCAACTAGAATGCACAGATGACAAGTTAGAACATGAAGACAGCAAGAGAAAACACAGACTATTTCTGCCGTGGCAGAGATTAGAAGATCCACAGGAGACAGCCAGTGACACTCTAGCTGTTGAACAGATGGTCAGCGTTGGGAGGCATATGAGGGAAGAATTCTTCCCTCCCACTTGGGAAAGGATGCTCAGGTGGCTCTCTGAACCTATGTGTTGTAATCTTTGAAGGTCCACACATCTTTTATGTGTCTGGAGTAGCAGACAACCACCTGCCTCTCACATCTTTCTGAAGACAGTTGTGCGTGTTGCCAGAACATATCTCTCTTGGGTAGTTACAGTAATAGAGAGATTAAAGGTGTTTTTCTCCATCTGGCCCAGTAGTGTCAATCCTGTGGCATTCCAATATCTGTTTCTCTGTCCCTTGCCATCTAAATATTCCTTTTCCTGAAGACTGGTAGGAAAAAGCATTAGTCATCTCAGACTTTCATAGAGAATTAGCTTTTTTCTTTTTAAGCAGACAGCAAGATTTATAATACTTTTTTTGTTGTTGTTTCAGATAGACATCAAGAAAATTTATGAAATAAATTTAAAGTCACTCATTTCTGAACAATTTATGAAGGGACTTCTTGGACAATTATGTTTTGAGAATGCTGCTTTTTCTCCCTTTGAATCAAGGTCCAGTCATGCTATATGAGAGCTTAACAAACACAGTTCAGAAGAGGGAATATATGAGTGTTGTTGGTTTAGTGCTCTTAGACTTTTCTTTAATAAAGCCTTTTCCTCCCTAAGTTGAGATGTACATACATGAAGCTTAAGAAAGAAATAATGTAAGTCTTTGTGCTTGTCAGAAGGGATTTCAGACCAGCGTCTCTTTCATATCCATCTTCTTTTCAAAGCTACAGTCTAGCACTGAATACAGCTGTGGAGACAAACAGCAAGCCAGTTGGGAGAGCAGCCCTGGCTGTGCTCAGATGCTTGCTCAGTGTGACAGTGGAAAGACAGGATGAATCAAAGTTCTCTGAGTAAGCAAGGACGGACCAAAGATGTATCAGAGACCACCAGCATAGGTTAGTGCTGCAGAAGAAGACTCTGGAGATAGCGTAGGAGGTGGTAAAGGAAGCAATCGAGGAAGGGAGGGCAGATTGAGTCCACTCAGTTTGAAATGCCTCTTGGGCTCAAGTGAATGAACATTTAAAGCATTTTCTGAAGTTATGAATCCATTTGTGTTAGGACCAAGATTAGAATTTTAGCAGCTGTGTTTATTTGTTCATTTGTTTGGGTTTTTTGTTGTTGTTGTTGTTGTTGTGTTGTTTTTCTGTTTTGTTTTGTTTGGTTTTTGAGATAGAGTCTCCTTTTGTAGTCTAGGCTAGCTTTGAACTACCAGTCTTCCTGTGTCAGGTTCCTGGGATTACAGGCATACACCACCACACCAGGGCGAGTCTTCCCCATTCTAAGGTTTCTTAGACAATGAAGCATTGCCTATCCCCAGAAACATTTTATAGGGCCATTTCTCAATGTAACAGATACATCTAGAGAAATGGAAGAGCTCAGACCACTTGCATCATTCAGGAGATTCGTCTTGGCTCTCTTTGTCACCTCCGTCTCTTGATGGCTTATTTGTTTTCCATCTCCTTGAATGATGAGTCTGTTGTACACTGCGGAGCAATCATCAGTATGCACACTGTCCATCATAGGCTGATACATATTTCTTGTAGAGTTTTAAGAAAGATTTATTATTATTTTTAGTTATGTGTATGTTTATGGGTCTGTCATATGGCATGTACTAGAGATATCACATTTGGAGCTACTCGGAGTTGTGAGCTGCTTGATATAGGTGCCAGTCATCAAACTTGCATCTTCTGCAAGAACAGTCGATGCTCTTAATCACTGAGCCATCTCTTCAGTCTCTCATGTAGACTTTAATTTTTTTCCCCAGTGTTGATTGATAATCTCTGTGACTAAACAAAATAGCCTCAGTGTGATAAAGGGTATATTTAGCCTTTTAGTTATTTCTCTGATATTTTTATATGACTCTCCCACTTTACTGAGCAGGCATCTGAGGCTAGAGAGGGAAGGAACTCAAGGCTATGCTGGGTTTAGGTCAGACCTTAGGAGTGATCTTCCATTCAGATGATAGCTTCTGGTTGGGGAACATAGCATCCTGAGGTAGACCTTAGAAATTAAAAACTATCTTCCACGCATTGCCCTCAAACTTGCCGTGGTGACTTCTGTGTAGATTTGACTGATTTCAAGGGGAAGGCTAGTTTGGGACAATAAAAGGGTATTTAATTTTGCCTAATACACTTTGAAAAGGGCAACAAATAAAAATGCAAATATGGAATTTACCTAAGCAAATGAGGTATAGATGGTTATAGGCATTTCTAAGTCACAGAGACAAATGGCAATTAAGTTGTTTTAGTTACAGCTTTGGACACGTGTCCTGGGAGTAGGGTGGGACTTATAAGCTTGACTCCTTAGCTTCTTAGGTCTATGTCAGTGCTCTGCTGTGAACCATACCCTCAAAGAGGGGTGTTTTATAATATCACCAAGTCTCAGAGTGAGAGGACTCAATGGAGAATGCAGGGACCTTTAAGAGAGAGGACAAACTCAAAACCTAAATATGCCCATGTTTTAGGAGTTGGGAATTGGCTTTGTTTCATGTAATTGGGTCACTGAGGTAACAGCTCATGTAAGAATGGAGATAGATAGTAAGTCTATCCATTTGAGAACTGGTTGGATTCTTTCATTGTTACATGTTTCTGATGATGTCATTGAAATAAGGTAAAATGAAACAAAAGTCATAAACTGTCCTGGTGTGACACAAATGAGTCAAAGATGTGTTGATGTATAGAAATGCTGGTGCTACTTAAGGATGTTTAGAGTATATTTTTATTTCTATACACACACACACACCACACACACACACACACACACACACACACACACACTTAGTAACTATAAATAATACATTCTGTAAAACAAAGAGTAGAAAACCTGACACGAGATGCTGCGTTTCATACTTAAGCTTGGCCAGAAAGCCATCATCCCTGGATTCTTTAATCTTTATAGTAATGCCATTTTCATTAGACTATCATAATAGAATAATAAGAGTATTATTAATACTATTAATAATAATATTAGACTATCATAACAGAAGCATTGAATTGCTGAGTTTTCAAACAAGAAGGGACCTCAGCTATCATCTAGTCCAGTGGTTTTCAAACTTGATTTTTAGCAGCAGACTATTTGTTTTTCTTTAAAAAATGAAATCTTAGGTAGAACCTCATTTTACAAAACAGGTAAGAATAATCAGTGGGTTTTGCTGGCCCTTTAAATCCTGATTTGGCAGGGCAAACAGTTCTTCATTGCCTACACAATCCCGTATGCACGTCAGGTGTCAAAGTTTGAAAACCACTGATCTAGTCCAACCCTTTCATTTTACAGATGAGCAAACTGAGGTCCAAAGAGGTTAAGTGACTTGCCCAAGGTCACACAGCTAGTCGTGGAAGAGCCAGGACTAGCTCTCAGGTCTCTTGACTTCCAGTCCCGTGCTCTTTCCACTACACCACACTGCCAGTAAGGTAGGTGCTGGGTTAGCATTATGTTCATAGCTCGTCATAGTCTTCACTGCTTTCCGACTGATGTATGCTGGTAATATGTACTGAGTGTCAAACTGTATTATTAAAAAATGTATAGGTTGTGAAAGTCCACATTAGAATCATGTAGACAGACTCACAATAAATCAATACCTAAAATGTTTCTTTCCACTTTAAAAAGTTATTCAGGTAATGTCTGAGCTATACTAGATACTTCAGTCTGATTCCAGTGATCAATATGTGTGGAGTCAGTATGTTAAGTGCAGACACATGCTTGACGGGAGCAGCACTGAGATTTCTGGCCGCCATTCCCATGGTGGCCATGCACTGCTGTCATTTCCAATATTGGCCAAGTCTCCCATCTCCTTCTTTAGTTTGTAGTGGGCATAGACTCATTTCACATTGAACTCTGCAGACTTTCCCTCTGTTCCTTGGGTTCTTGCACTCTCTGTCTCCAATCCCTTTATGTTTCCCTGGCTGGTGTGTATAAATGGTCACTAGGACTCCATCCTTCAGGAACAGATGGGAAGGTCCTTGTAGAGCCCTGTTGCCAATTATCTACACCTTTGATTCAGGTTTTTCCTGAATTGATTCCTTTGCTATAATCAAATAAGGACTGTCACTGAAGCCAGGGAAGAAGGAAAGGTGTCTGTCTAATGGGTTCTGTAGCTATTTACCAGCTCAAGACTGAAAAAGCTCATAGAAGCTGTAGCCTGTGTGGATTGTAAGATTCTTATGAGGTGACTTCCCTAGGAAAATAGATGTTACCAATGTTTCACTGGTTTGATAAAGAGAGCCACTGCTGCTAAGTCATTAGTGTGTAAGCTCTACTTCTAGACAAAGTGAGATGCAATTTCTTCTTTCTTACTGAGTTTATTGGGTTACTAAATAGAGATGTATTACAAAACCTGCCCTACTGGTGTGTGCAATTCTAGGAGCAGTGATTAGGTATCTGGTTTCATTTATTAAATATATGTCTTCTGAATGTCAAGTTCACAATGCTATACACTACATGGCTGAAGATCGTTTGCAGTGTTCCTGTCCTGTTGTAAGAACTAACAACTCCAGGCAGGACACTTAAACTCTCTAACGATGAATTTACTCAGTTTTAAAATAAAGTAGGTGTAAGGGCTGAGAGCTTAACTTGGTGATAGAGAATTTCCATGTTATTCCTTGGGTTTAACCCCAACATGACTCTCCTCTTTAAAATAAAAAGAATGAAGTGAACTAGATTTTCCTTCTAGTCTCAGGTATCTAGATATGACTGTTGACTGATTTCTTTTTCAGTGACTCAAGATAGTGTTGAAGAATCTAGACTTACTGTATGAGTTCAGTTGCATCATGAACACAAATAGAATATGGAAATATTTTGTGTCTTTGAGATCCAGTTCTGGAGCCTTTAGTCACTGGTGACCTGAAATGTGGCAGCTGGGTGATTGAGCTTTGAACATTGTTTCATTTGAGTTAGCTTACTTTTCAAACTACCATTTCCAATTAAAAGTCCTTACATGTTCTTGGGGACAAAACTCAGAGGCCAGCTGTATTTGATTGGTGTATATTATTTATTCATCTAGATAGTAATTATGCTTTCCTCTGATAAAACAACATGGAACATTAGAATAGGTCTTTTCTCTGACATTTTTGAAACAGGGATTTAATTATGTAGCCCAGGCTAGGAGTATAGGTATGAACCAGCTATGCAGCAAATACTAGGGTAACTTGTTAGAAATTAAGTATCTTTTTGCATGAATCTGTTACCTGTAGAAGGAGACTGGGTTTCCTCTTATTTGTGACTTAGCCACATGGACTATAGCTGCAAAGGTGTTTGCTAGTTCCATGACACATGTGGCATTCCCTATTCTTAGCCTGGTGATCCCTTCAGGCTGAGCATGCATTTTAGTGAATTTGTATTGAGTCTCTGGGAAGCATTAAATTGTATGTGACTGACCAGTGAAGA
This sequence comes from Mastomys natalensis, assembly GCA_021653895.1. Lineage (NCBI taxonomy): Eukaryota > Metazoa > Chordata > Mammalia > Rodentia > Muridae > Mastomys > Mastomys natalensis. The sequence continues at coordinate 1,223,187 of JAJTUV010000140.1, forward strand.
CATACTCTCTTGAATATTGCAAGCTCAAATTGGAGTATCGGGAATATGTTGAATACTTTATGAAACAAAATTCTTTTCTTCCCTCCTCAGAACCAAAGAAAATGGCTTTGACAGAGAGCCTTTGCACTCAGAACATCCAAGCAAGCGACCATGCACTATTAGCCCAGGCCAGCGGTACAGTCCAAATAATGGCTTATCCTACCAGCCAAATGGCCTGCCTCACCCCACCCCACCTCCACCTCAGCATTACCGTTTGGATGATATGGCCATTGCCCACCACTACAGGGACTCCTATCGACACCCCAGCCACAGGGACCTCAGGGACAGAAATAGACCTATGGGTAAGACTGAAGGATCTGTTTTCTTCTTTGGGGATTGAATATTTGAAGATTTGTGCTATTATTTCTTAACTGAATTTGAACATGTAATCTGATATAAGTAAACATCTCTCTCATGTTGTTTCCTTTATGAAGAAAGTCTACTAATATGCTGTGTCTCTTCTTTAATCACTTGTATTTTAATTAATTAACTAATTAATTAAAACTTTGAGACAATATCTTGTTATATAAACCAGTCTGCCCTCAAAACTTACACTCCCTCTGCCTCCTGAGTATTGGGATTCTATGCATGCACCAATATACAGGGGCATCACTCATATGCTTTAAGAGAACAGATTAACATTTGGTTTTAGAAGAGGCCATCAAATATAATAGAAACCCCCAATTTTAGTTTCAGAAGCAAGATATATTTTCCTTGAATTCTTTTTTTAATATAAAATGCAAAGTCCTGCCACAGATGTTTTTTGTTTTTTAATTTATTTTCTTTCACTGAAATTTGGTGTCAATGTTGGTTTTGACATTTCTTGTCTCCATACTATTTCATATTTCCAAAGTATTATATGGCATGTTGTCTGTGACCTAACTTGACAGGTATGCCTTGAGAAGTATTTTGCTCTATTAATACACAAATGCTAGGTATAAGAGTTAGTGTCAATTTTATATCAAATAGCAGAATACAGAAGGAGTGGCTTAGGGCAATATATATTCTATTGCCTGCATCTACGTCTTCATTTCACAAATTACAGGAAGTGAAATTTTTAGGGGATGTTACCTTGTGAAGAGTAAGTGTTAAGAATGGAAACATCAAAAAGCAGGATTAATGAAACAGGTTATGGCATGTGACTGCAGTCAATGTGATGACATCACACACTTAGCAAGTGTGCTATCCTTGGGGACACCTTTAGTTCCTAACTTTTGCTGAGTCCAGCTTGCAACAGTAATCTACTGCTCTCTGTTTTGGATCCTGCATGTGAGGAGGTGTTCCTTTACTACAAAACTGGTTGTTGGCAAACTTACCTAACATGGAGAATTTGAAATTTGGTGGGTAACACACAAGGGTTAAAGTCTAGGTTGGGAAACAGAAAACAGAGCCAAGGATACAGAACTCTGGGAAACACCACCTGGCCAGTACTGGAATAATGGTGACGGTTGCTTTTGTTTTCATCACAGGCTGATGCCTGATATATAGCAGTTGATATGATGTTTCTAACTGGTTTACTAGAAAGCAAGAGTTCTCATATTAGGGTTTGTTGCCTCTCTGTACAGCCTTCCGCACGTTTATAGAGCAGCAAGGGGAATTGGAATGGGAAGAGATATGTTGGAGTCCTTGGTTATGAGATGATTAATTACTACTTCTGGTTCACAAAAGAGTGACTTCTACATTTATATAGCATATCAGACAAGTGGCAAAGCATATAATTTATGCTTTCTTAGTAACCAATCTGTCTAATGTTCATGCAGGTAATATTTCTCGAAAGATCTCAGAAGTTGCTATATTGTTAATCTAGACTGCTACTTTAACCTACACATCAGATATGATAGCTTTAACGTTTATTTATGATTTAATGCCTGAAAACTGTAACGGCTCATTTTTATTTTTGTTTTTATTTTGAGACTGCAGTCTGCCTACATAACATAGTTATGGAACTAACTATGTTGACCAGACTGGCCTCAAAGTCAGAGAGATCTATGCCACTGCCCCTCCCAAATTCTAGGATTAAAGGGGTGCACCACCATGGTCAAGTATAACTTCTCATTTTTAAACAGCAGTGAGGTCATCTGGCCACTGAGAAACTAGCTCAAGATATTTCCAGTTGTGAGCATAGAAGCAGTGGTCAAGCTAGCAAGTAGTGTTCTCCAGGTCTCCCTTCACTTCCTATCTTGGCCTCCCTGGATGGTGCACTGAATGCACCCTGTAAGTGAAATAAACTCTTGCCTCCCTCTTCCCTCCCAAAAGAAGTGGCCTCTTTCGTAGGCCACAACGAGCATTTGGTGAAGTATTAGTTACTATGTGCTGTAGGGTAATCAGCATGGAAGTATTATGCTTATGTGCAGTGATTATGTTTTCCCGTAGTAATGTGAAATGTTCCCTTATGAATTATGTCTGCAACCACTGGTTTGAAGTAATTTTCTCCAGACCATGTGTCTCACCTTTTAATTATACTAGCTTATAAAACCAATAGTGCTAATCTCTAGAAGTAGTGCAACTACTTAACCCTTCCTCAAGTCTGGCAGAGTTTAGTCTCTGTTAATACAATATAAAATCTTGATGTATAAGAAACAAATTTTAGTGCTATATCAAGATGCCATCTTGAGGGTATGAAAATAGCCATTAAGGTAAGGTGTATAAATGCCTCTCACATAGAGGGACATATTACTCATGAGACATTCTTGAATAGACCAACTTTGTAAGCAGCATTGGTGTATCAGTAAGCTTAAAACATGGTCCCATTTATCTAGAATCTTCGGAAACTAAAAACAACTTAAGTCTCAACATTAGCGCCAAGTATCTCATGAGTGAGAAGTGTTTGTTTTATTAAATGTTGTTATTCATGCCTGTGACCCTCTTTACAGCCTTCTGTGTTATCAATATGATCAAAACGAATGTGGGCCTGAGAACTTAAGTGTGTGAAATCGAGATACTGATAAATACAAACATTCACTTTCTTAATTTTTTTCTTTTCCTATTCAATCAAACCTAGCCAGACCCCAGACTTCAAATGCATTGAGCCAGGCAGATTTGTTCACCAAATACTGAGGATTAAACATGTTTCTAATATTTTATTATTATTAATTATTATTATTATTATCATTATTATAGTGTAATGAAACCCAGCACTGCTACACAAATGCTGAACTGCTTTTAACTATAGACATCCTATTATTCACTAACTATCCTGGGAGTTAAGCATGTGTATCAGTATTGATTCAGTGTGTTGAAGTCCTGACATATTTATGACTTCAATAATTCTTGATCCTCACAGGCATATATTTAGATGCCAGTGTCATGAGTGTCCTAGTCACATTTATATTCTTATCACTCTCTAGTTGTTTTCCGAAATGACTAATTTTAACATTAGTGCTTCTTTTCCCTGAAAACACAAGCAAAAAATAAGTCAACAAAAATTACATATTTGCAAACATTTCAAGTTGAAATAATCACAACAAACACAGCAATAACTAAATATTACTTTCCCTTGGTGTCTTTTCTGTTATGCAAATCAGTAAAACATATTTGTAGTTTTCCATTTTTACCAATAGGTGGCATTAACAATTTTAACTTTTGAAATGTATTTCTGGATATTTTCTAATTGGACAGAAATAATGCAAAACATCTTATACTTGGCAGTTTTTTGAGCCCAAGAAAGAACTGTCATGAATTTATTTAATCCAATCCGTTGTAGATGCACATATATTCATGAATGAAAACAGACTTGTGATACATCAGTTTTTTCCCTCTAAATCAGCTCAGAGAAAGATTTCAGATCACTTATTGTCACAGTAAGTGAAGCACAGTGTCTTGTAAGTCTAGTGACATGCAGATCTTACAAAAGACCCTCCATATCTAGCTTTGAGCCCTGGTTTTCTGTTAGCATAGACTGTGAGGAATGGGAGCCAACTGCAGGGATTCGGCCATCTAAAACGGAAAATGATGTCACAGACTAATTGCCTTCTTTGACAGAATGGAGAGGTCTTTGTCCTCAGGAATTCTGTCAGATAAGCCCCATCAGACTCTTTGCCTTTCCAGTGAGACATAAGGACTTTGTGTTCTCGTGAGCATCTTTGTTCACTTCTCACAGTTGTTAATGTCAGTTAGTGAGTCGGGAGTAGCTCACTTCTGTTATTTCAGACTTGGTAAGCTGAGTCAGGTGGATTGGCCATGAGTTCTAAGCCAGCCTGGGCTTGAGTGAGACCATTTATTAGGGAAAACAAAACTTGGTGCCCACTTGGAAGCATTTCCATGTTGTCTTGTATTTGTGTGTACCCATGGTTGTAGGGTGTAGAGATTAGCATCAGGTGGCTTTCTCAATTCCTGCCTTCCTTACTTTTTTCAGTCTCTCACTGAACCTAGAGCTTACTGATATTTTTAGACTGGATGGACAGTGAGGTCTAGGAAAACTACTGTCTGTGCCTTCCGGGAAACTAGATTTTTTTTTTTTAATATAGGCACTGAAATCCAAATTTAGGTTGGTTCTCTTGCTTGTATGGCAAATATCTTGTTGACGAAGCCATTTCCCTAGCCCATGTTTGTTACTTTTTCATAGTAGCAGTGATACCAAAGGCTTATTACACATGATTCTTGAATTAGAATTTTCAGTTTCCTGCCTTGAAAATTTGCTGATTATTTTATAACTGGTATGTCGATTTTTTTCTTTTCTTTTTCTTTTCTTTTCCTTTTTTAATAAAACTTATGGTGTGGTGCTAAGTATAGTGGTTCAGGCCTAAGTTCCCAGACTTCATAGACTTAAACAGAAAGATTTAGAGTTCAAGGCCAGCTGGGTTTCAAAGTGAGTTCTATGCCATTCAGCTCTTCATGGTGAGACCTTGTTTCTAAAAACAAAACCAACCAAACAAAACAACTAAAAAGAAAAGAAGAATCTCATTTCTTCTCATGGTTTATACTTTGATAAGGTGAATGGTCATCCGTGGCCTTTCTATGTCTAAGCTTTGGTTCCTGGGCTTTGTTAGGTTTGTACAGTCAGATTGTATGCACCTATAGCTGTTGAAATGGGAGATTTTCGCCATGCTTCTTTGGAAAAGGTATGGCCCCACCCATGTAAAATCGGTGATGATGTCCTTATTTTTAATGCCTATATAGCCAGATTTGATGCTGATTGATTGACTGATTGATTGATTGTTGAGAATTGAACCTAGGACTTCAACATACTTAATCCAGTCTCTTAACAACAATAACAAAACCTTCCTTGTTGCTTCAAACACAAGAAACAGGAGCCCGATTTCTTGTGTTCCCTAGAGTTCAGAATGCTGTGCAGATAACCAGCTCTCAGCTGTGAGGTCGCCTACCAGAGTCATTATGTGTTCACATCCCCTAGTTGTTGCTTTGTGCTGATTGCAGATGGACCATGTGCTGGAGTCTCGAGGGATTAAGCTTTCTTCTCTCCATTTGTAGGGTTACATGGCACACGTCAAGAAGAAATGATTGACCACAGACTAACAGACAGAGAATGGGCAGAAGAGTGGAAACATCTCGATCATGTAAGACATCAGCAATCTTTTTGGTTAAAAATGTTCTACAAACTAGCGACAAGAGGTTTTCCAAGTGTTTTGAAAGTATTTCATTTCCTGTTCTTGAGGGAAGAAGGGAATGAGTTAGAATATTTGATGTAGAACATGGGATCTGATTTAAGAATTTTTATGTAAAAGCTACTTAAGAGAAATATTAGACCTTGGGAGAAGACAGATCAGCAGGCCACTGTTTTATTTTTAAAGGGCTCCTTAGTTTGTAGCTTAATGAGTTCTGTATTGGGAAGAATGAATTTACTGTGTAACACTGTAAGCTAAGTATTTACCTGTCCTGACTCCATCCATACCTCCTCTTTTTGTCCTTCCTCATTTCTGGTGAATTTAATCAATTATTGGGTCTGAATTTCAAATCTTTCCATCAAAAGTCTTACAGTAAAGCTTTCAGAAAGAAAACATTATTTTAGCTCCATGGGCTGAACCTAGGCCTCCCTGCACATATGTTGTAAATGTGCAGCTTGGTTTTCATGTAGGTCTCAAACATCTGGAGTGGGGGCTTATCCCAAAACATGCAGCCTGTATATGAGTTACGGTCTTCAAAAAAAAAACAGTTGTTCATGTATTCATGGAATTTTTTTTTTTATATTCTTGTATTTCAGTTTGCAAATACTTCAATAAGATTTTTGTATGATATTAGAGGGATATTGGACTATAATTTATATATTTTGTTGGGTCTCACTTGATTTCACTATTTCAATATTATTGCTTGTGAAGGAGTTATTGTGGTTCTGAATTTTTTTAAACATAACTCAAAAAGTGTTGCTTGTTTGAAGGCCCTATAGAATTCTTGTATAAGTATATCTTGACCTTGGTATTTACTTGTTGTCATTTTCATTTTATTCTGTTTGAATGTTTTTAAATTTTTTGATTTGCTGAAAATTAAAAATTCAAAAAAAAAAAAAAAGAAAACATTATTTCCTTTACCCTTGTGTTTTGAAACGCAAAACTTTGTGTTTCATTACTCATCCAAGCTTTAATTCTGTGGTGACTTGTATAATCCTCCCTCGCCCACCCGTTTCTCACATAGCTGTTAAACTGCATAATGGACATGGTAGAGAAGACCAGGCGATCCCTCACTGTACTAAGACGATGTCAGGAAGCAGACCGGGAGGAACTGAATTACTGGATCCGGCGCTACAGTGATGCTGAGGACTTGAAAAAGGGCGGCAGCGGTAGCAGCAGCCACTCCAGGCAGCAGAGTCCCGTCAATCCAGACCCTGTCGCATTAGGTACTTTTATTTTGTTGTTTTGATTGAGCACCAAGAACACCTATTTCATATTCTACTCATAATGACTCTAGTTTCTTTTAACACGTGTTTCTGAAAATACAGAGTGCTGAGGGAATTTAAGGACAGTAAACACTTTCTGTGTTCTTGATGTTGAGCAAAGTAGGCAGACTTGTGTACTAAGAAATGGTAATAAAACTCAAACTTTTTCCAGGTCAATTCACTGAGCTTGTGGCATAGTTTCATAGCTGAACCAAAGCGTGCCCTTTTTCCTTAGATAGCTGTTAGGATCCTGCTTCAAACTTGTCAACACACAAGCTCAGCCATGGGTCAAAGGTGTGAACATTTCTAACAAGGTTTCTAGGAAACCCTTAAAACAATATACTTGTGTGTGTGTGTGTGTATGTGTGTGTGTGTTGTGTGTGTGTGTCTGTGTGTCTGTGTGCATGCACGCGTGAGTGTGCACATGCATGTGAGTACAGTGCCTGTGGAGGCCAGAAGAGTATATAAATGCCTCTAGAACTGGAGTTACTCGAGTTACTCCTGGTTGTAGATTGCTTGACATGGTTGCTGAAATCAAATCCCTTGGAAAAGCAATATATGCTTGTAACAGCTGAGCTATCACTTCAACATCTTTTCTAAGTTTTAATTAGGACCTTGTCTGGAAGACAGTCCTGTTCTGTTGCTATGTCTCATCAAACAAACAGAAGCCAGCTTTCCCCAGAGTCCCTCTGGATGGGAGACAAGAACGCTATACAGTGTGCTTATGCCATGTGAAAATTAATGATTAAAAAATGTAGCTCTCCTGCTGTATTTATCTTCTCTGAGATTGTTTACTCTTGATTTTACTACTTCTAGTTTATATAATGGGATGGTGTTATGACTATATGAAACTATATTTAGTGTTGATATTTGTAGATTGTCAAGATCAAAAATAGAACATAATCTCAAAGATACTAAAAGATAAATTCAACCTGAAAGAATTTCAAGTGGCCTGAGAACTCGTCCTTAAGTGAATGATGCCTTTTATAGTTTACATTGCTAGCCACTGTGTGTGTGCACTATGTGACGCAGCATAGTAGAGAGATGGACTTGTATGGTCCCTCATCCTCTCATCTTCTCTTATGTGTTTAGCTCATACCCCAAAGCTAGCTCAATATTGCATACAGTCTTTTCTGGAAAATGAAATGAATAGCCAATATACAGAATAAGCCTGTAACTTTGAATCATTGATATGATGGCTAAAGACTTGAAAACAAAACAAAACAAAAAACAAAAAAAAAACCCGCAAATCAAATATTTATCTGGCTATTGATTTCATATTATCCTTTTTAAAAATAAAATTATTCCAAGCTAACAGTTTCCTTTGCACTTAGATGTGTAGATTTCTGCAAATCCTTAAAGGCTGAATGCTCATTACCATAGTAAATATTAAATAAAGAAGGATTCCTAGCATGTAATTTACCCAACAGGCATTGTTCTGAAGAGTTTCCAGACAAAAACAGTATTATTTGTCAGGTTGCATTAAGGCATGTAATGAAAGCAGAATTAAGCCTGATTTGAACTGGTTTTGGTCTAAACAAAGCTATGTGGAGCTAAATACAATAAGCATCTTGTTTTTATTTTCTTATTGTGAACAAAAATTGGTTAATGTGACAGTTTGCTAAGGAAAAGCAAAAGGCAATATTTGTAAATGAATGTAGGTAAATATTGACAGCTCTAAAGTAGGTAAGCCTTCTGGAAGAGAACCATACAATGTGCCTTGGTTCTGAGGCACACATTCTCTGAGTCAGCCCTTAAACTTCATTTGTGTGTGTATCATGTTTGAGGCACTATACTGAAGATTGTTCATTCTGGCCTTGAGGAAGAGAGAGGCAAAGGTCCGACTGAGAGTACTGACTAGGAACCTGCTCTCCAGGGCTAAAGAAGTTTCAGAAACTCACTGAACTTCATACTAAAGCAAGGTGTTAATTCTTCCTCATGTAGTCTGCCTTATAGGTTGAACTAGGACTCGGACCAGTTCTGGTAAGGTTCACATCCTCCAGAAAGACACCCTCGGTCTCCGATATGAAAACTGAGATAAGAAACTTGACCCACAAAAAGCTGTTCCATAGGTGTACACAAGTTACTGCTTATAGCAATGTTTGGTGAATTTATATTTCTGGTAAAGCTAAGATGTCACTTTGGCCTTAAGCATTTAAAGGTTATACTTTTCAGAGACCTCATAACATCTTACATTTTGTTGTTTAGACTATTAAAGCGATCATGTGCCTTTTAGACACAGATCAATAGACTGCATACTACTATGAAACTACCACATTGTTAAGAGCTATGCAGTTCCCAGGTTCTAGCTTTAGGAATTATTTTTCTTGTGTGCCTTTGCTACTTGATTTGTGAAGCCTTTAAGTGAGAGCATGGATAGTTTATAATCAGAGACCACTATTATTTCATAAATTGCTTTTGTCTTCCAGGGTTTAGAACTGAAGGTCTGAATGAGTGTAGTAAAAATATTGTGAATTATTGGCAAATAAATCCATTTTCTATTCCTGGAAAGTGTTTAATGAGGTTCCTGTAGATGGAGAAAGCTATGATAAGTCTGTGCTTTCTATACATGCAGGTATCATTGTACTGTTAGTCTGTTAGTCATTCATCTTCTAAAGTTTGAAATGGTTAGTCTCAAATGAGACCTTCAGAATATATTATAGAAGATATATTTGGCTCAATTCGAGCCCTCCTCCCATCCCTAACTTGGAAATAGTGGGGATGTTTAGCCATACACACATTCTCCGCATTTGTAAATGGTGTTTAGGGACCATATGGAGGAGGATGTAGCGTCTAGGTCTGATGTACTGTGTGTGTTTGACTCAGTCCCAGTATCACCTTTGAAATGTATCCACAAGATTGAGTCAGTGACGGGAGTGGGAAAATAATGTGATTAATCTACCACTAATTGAATTTTAGACGTTTTCTCCAGATATGAAATAGAGACTCTGTTGTGAATATCTTCTGAATTTTAAACACCAAGAACATACTGATCTCATCATGCTGTCTTCATTCTTTAAATAAAATGCAAGTTGATATTTTAAAGTACTTTTTTTTTTTCATGTAACTCAGCCTGGCCTCCAACTTACTCTACAGCTGAACATGACCTTGAACTTCTAATCCTCCTGCCTCTTTCTCTCAATGATAAGATTTTCGGCGAGTGCACCACTCTTGCCTTGAATGACTTTATAAAACAAGGTTTTTTTCATTTGGTGGAGAAAGATATTTGTTATTTTCGTTATTCATCATTTGCTGTTCAGGAAAATTCTATTCAACAGCTAACAACTTTATTAAATTACTGACTCTTCAATCTATTATTTTTCTTTTTAAAATATGACCCTTATGCCTTTATGTTTTGCTCTCTGATGTACTTGACTGACAATTTGATGTACTTGATGGACAGGAGGGTAGAGGATGAGATTTGGCAGACTGTGTCACTGATATAGAATTGGCTGCCTGGGCCCTTGCTTTGTTCACTGAGTGTTTAAGTACCTTTCTTTCCCTGCATAGCTTTTCCTGGTAGTGTGTGCTGCTTAGATTACTCTTTTGAATCCTAAGAGTTTATTTTCTTTAAGTTACTTTGCTTTTTACTTGCGTGGAAATATTCTAGAGTTTTTCTACAGTTTACCTCTTTTGTTTTGAAGAACATTTCAAAACTCATTAGAAAGTGTTTTATTAAAAGTCATCTAATGGTAGGTTTAAGGCTAACATCAGGAAACTAACACATGGAGCTCTGAAGTCTGATGCATTAATTCCTTGTGGTTTTTGAAAGAATATTGAGATGGGGGGCAGAGATGTAGAAAGTGCCTCTGTATTTGTTCTGGGAAGAGCTTTTACCAGAAATGAGTTTTTAGTTGATTTAAGTGGGAGGAAAATGAGGCTGGTCTTTCATTAAAAGGTCAGCCTTTGAAGAGTTTCTTGAAGTAACTGAGGAGATCATACTTTAAAGTCACTCAGTTGGCAAGGTGTGTGTCATAGCAGCACTGAATTACAAGGTTTCTTCTGTGCATCTTATCCAGATATACTTAACATGCAGATTCTGAGTTGATTCTTCATTTGAGTTCTGGTTCCCTCTACACTTTGGAGTTCTGTAATGACACAAATTTCACTATATTTCAGGTCCCACATCTCCAAAATGAATGCACATGTTGCAGGCAGTTCTACCAGTATTAAGTGGCATAAAAAGTTAAAAAAAAAAAAAAGAGTGTGTGTGTCCGACATATAAATAATAATATTGTGATCTTCAAAAGTTGGGGAAGTTTTTTGAGGGGGAAGAGAATTCGCCTTCCAAGCTTGTAACATGATAGTCGATTCTTAGATACTTTTTGCTCTACAAAATATATCCAAGCATGGTTTTTATTGGCAGAGACATTTAAAAAGGAATTTTGCCTTAAACATAATGTTGTATTTAATCCATAACCATAACTATAGAAAAATAGTTTTCTCTCAACCAAAGAAACATTCATTGTTCAGTTTCTCTACTGCCAGAACATAAAAACCATAAACAAGTTGTTCAGAACAGTAAAATTTAGATTTTTATACACTTACATTGACTCTGTAATCATATCATGAAGTTCATCTCATGGCCACACAACAGAGTCCGTAGTACAAAATGCCTTTCATGTCTGCTTAAAAGTCTGCTTTTCTTTAACGATACACAACACTCCAAATTAAAGATGTCTATGTTCTCAACATAAAGAGATGATTCCTCCAAGAACCTAAGGTGTGCTCACTGATAAAGGTGGATGTTGGAAAGCAGCACCTAGTTTTGAGGCTCTGTAGGAATTTCTAAAAGACAGCATTGAGATCTCTAAATTCATTACCCTTAACAAACCCCAAAAGTGGCGTTTGTGAGGATGAAATCACTTAGCCTATTCTTTCTTTTAATGATCACTATAACAGATATGATCATGATCACAGCCTCATTCTGCCGTTACAGGATGAAGGCCATGCCTAGGTGCTGCCAAATTTTGAGCATTGCTGTCCTGGGTCAAATGAGGTCGCATTGGTCCTCCACAGGCTCTCAGCTCATTTCTTCATGTATATTGATAGTGGCCCTTGCCATATCTAGTATCCAATGGTCTCCATTCTGTGGAGTGCATCTCCCACCTCCTTTGTCATCATGGGCCACTTCTTTTTTTTTCCCTTTTCTTCTAACATTTCCTTTACTGAGACATGGCTCCTTCCCTTGATTAGGTGTCTATTGTCCTCTAGGGGTTGCCACCTCCTCTTCTCTTTTCCTCCAAGCAATTTGTACTTCAGAGCAAGCAAATGTAAGCTAAAAGGAGTGCTCTCATATCGTGTACATGTTTCATATTTGAACGTCAATCTTGATTGATGTTCCTATCTTTTTCTACTGTTGAACTTTAGAAGAACTATCCATTTTTATAGCAACTGCTTTTTAAAGATAGTTTACAAAGAAGTTAGTAGTTACAAATAATCTCCTTTAGAAGGAGCTATAGAATCTTAGAATTTTCCTCTCTATATTAGTCAGAGTTTTTAATCAGTTAAGTTATAGAAGTATTGTCTCTTTTCTCCTGTTTATCAATGTCAGGATTTTTTTCTTTGTCTTTCTCTTTTAAAAAGATTGTCCTCATAAGCTCATTCTTTTGCCATAATTATCAGCGTTCCTACTACCTCAATTAAGGACATTGCCTATTTATAATTAACTTTGCAGAAAATTGCATTATAATATTAATCAAAAAGATATGTTTAAATGTATTAATGTTGCTGTGGTTTCTGTATGCCCTGTTAAATATTAATCATGTTAATATTTTAGCGCATTAAAAAGCAAACAGATTCTGAGGAGTACCCATTTGACTGTTCTTCCGATGTTAGTCCCAGTGTTCAGCAAAAGTGCCATGTCATAGAACTGGAGATGATGCTGTGAAATGTGTGTGCTCGTGTGTGTGTGTGTGTGTGTGTGTGTGTGTGTGGTGTGTGTGTTTGAGAGATACAGGGAGAGAGACAGAGACAGAGAGTGTGTAAGTTTGACTACTTTGAAAAAACAACTCTTTTAGAAATAGGATTATGAAAGTTGCTTTTCACAATTGACTTCAGTATTTCTTGGTTAGGAGTTGGGTTTCTGGATACCAAGGTGTGTAGAGAAAAATAGCCAAAATAAGACACAGTACAGCTTTCCTGTATGGTATAGCAAGATATCCACTGCAAAGTACATGGCATTATGAAAGGTTGATTGAGCCCTAACAATTTGAGTGAAATTGAGGGCATGAGTATTCACAAGGTTTAAGTAACAGCCATAAAAATGTTATTTGTGTAATTTAAGTATCTGTTTCCCAAGAGAAGGACAGTGAATTGGTACCGTAGGAATAATTTCAATCCAACACACAAGAGAATATCCTTACAGTTCAATATTTTGGAGTGCATTCGCATACTGCAAACTTCTCCTGAGCTTCTGCTTTCTTGAAAGTTATATGCTATTTGGTCACATACTGAGAGACACAATCTCTGTAGTGCTTTCTGCATCCTAGTTACTTATGAAGAATACCTTTTTTCTCATTGGTGATGATGATAAAAATAAGCAGTGATAGTAATCCCTCCTTTTCTCTCAGAGTATAGCTGGGCTTGCCTCAGTTTACAATGGGACAGCTCAAACATGGGAAATCAAATAGCCTGATGCTCCAAGTGAGTGATAGCCAAGACTCAAGCTTTGTTCCCACTGGATTCTAGTCCTATTTCTCTTTGCTTTGTGCAACTAGAATTAGTAGTTAGCATCTTTCATGTCTGTCTTTTGACAGCATTGGTGCCTTTGCTGCTGCTTATGATAATGCTTATTTACCAAAAGACAATTGTTAAACTATTAAACTTTCTTTAACCGCTAAATGAAAAGAAGGAAAGCAAAAAGAAACCACCCCTGATATATTATATTTATATATATTATTATATAATATATATATATATATATTGGCTGTAGACTTTACAGATCTGTTGTTATGTGATCAATTATATTTAAGCAAAACCATTTTATCCTGTGATAGAGTCTTTATTGTTTGTTACTCGGAAAGTGGTTATCACAGCATCACGTGCTCTACACATTCCATCTCCTATGGAAATAGCTAAGGTGGTGCAGAAGGTAAACTTGAAGAACTTGTTAGCAGCATTGTATATCCTCTAAGCATTGTATATGTATATCATATATACATCAAATAATTTTATCTAGTGTTCTTGAAGAAGATGAACAACAACAACAAAACCCAGTTCTTAAATAAAAAGGCATTTCACTATTGTTACATCACTTTACAAAATAACAACTCACGGGTATGCTACTTATTATTATCATATAATTATATATATTAGTGTTAATAATATATATTATGTATTATTTAAGAACTTATTAATATAAGCAAGATTATAATGAAAACTTTTAACTTTTATATTTGAAATACTGACAGAAACATTGCAAAGAAGAACAGAGGCTTTTGATATACCCTTCACCAAATTACCATAGGCTTTTTAAAATTACCTAGGGAAAATTAGTGTTCTGGCTCACTGACAGTCTATGTGCCATGCAAAGATTTGCATATATTTAAAACATTCATATCTAATGACTTAGGTAAAGTGATGTCATTTTTCTTCTTTAGCTGCATAAACTATAGGAAACTGACAAAATTTTTCTTGTCTTAAACAAAATTATTATGATGACATAGTTTTAAAAAAGGACAGTTGTGTTCTTTGATATTCATATATATATATATGTAAATATATTTTGTATATTGTAAATATATATTGTATTATATTATATATATAATATAAAGTTCAATTGATTATTCTCTTTCTCAATCCTTCTGAAGTCTGATATCTGATGTAGTACTACTTGTCTCTAATTCTACCACTCAAGAGGAATAAATAAACCTTGAATACACAGGCTTACTTTAAAAATCCAGCCTGGTAGACTTGTTTTGCATAAGGAATAAATAGAGTTTGAATATATAGGCTTACATTGAAAATTCAGTATGGAAGACTTGTGTTGAATATTTATATTTTAACTAGGGAAGACCACAACAAATTTTATTTTTAGGATCATAGAAATATTAAATGCTCATAGTTTTTGTATGCACGTGTTATTTGAAAGTTAACATTCTTGTGCCAACTTTATTTGCTCAGAAATCTAAAATCATAATGAACACAGCATTTAAAATAGAGCTTCATTTCCTTTTCTGGACAAAACATGAACCATTTTCTCACTGATCAACTGAATGTCCATAAATCCTGTATAATACTTTCTGGCTCCCATCTTTTTCAGCCTGATATGGCATAATGTATGAGAGAGTGTTAATGCACAATAGAATGTTAAAGAAATCAATGTAAAAGCTGAGTAGCCCCAGAGTAGGCCTCACTGGTTGTCTATTAAGGTAGAATCAGCACTCGGTATAAATTATTTTACCATATGATTGATTTTTGAACTACAAATCTGACTTTTGAAAAGAAAGTCACCAACCATAACCTCCTTTAACAACACAAAGTTTACCTATAGAAATCATCACCATGATAACATTCTGGGAAGCATGTTCCCAGGCGTCACACTGTATCATGAAGTGAAGCTGCTTTGGGGATGAGTGTGTGATGTATTTGACCTTCTCTTCTCCTTGGGTTCTGATGACTAGCTTTGCTATTTTTGTGCATTTTCTTGAAGTGAAATATTCAACCTTTTAAAACTGCATTTTTGTCATGGAGCCAAGAGGCGGGAGTTGCTTGCCCGACTCTGCATAAGGCTGTGGTGATGCTGACGCTGATGGCGCTCTCCTCTTCTCTCCACTGTCTCCTTTCATTTTCATAGATGCACATCGGGAATTCCTTCACAGGCCTGCATCTGGATATGTGCCAGAGGAGATCTGGAAGAAAGCTGGTAAGAATTGTTTAAAAACACGAGTTTAGTGTTCTGGCAGCTGTGTGCAGTTGTTAATGCCTCGATGTGAGGAGTGACAAGAGAGGACTTCACTGTGAACAACAACAATAGCAAAAGCAAAGCAAAACAGAGTGAAAACCACAAAACAAAACAAACTAAAAGAAAAAAAAAAAACGCTCATTAATATTCTCAAACTGGGCCTGATTAAAACATGAAATAGTTTTTTATTTCCATAGCATCTGCTATTGCCATTATAATTGAAAGGCTGGCAATGTTTCCTTTATAACCTCCTCCCCTCCCCCCCTTTTTGTAGCATCTGCAATGGTTTCAGAGTGAAATTTTGGCACAGGAGGTCTTAGCTTGCATGGAGTTTTTCTTTGATGAGGAAAGAAATCCAGTGTTTCAGGAATGAAATTGCATATATCAGCATTTTTCTCTGTGTTCTAAAGTCAGACCTAATCTAGTGGACTTGTTAAGGAATGTTGGAAGGATCATTATTTTTTGGTTTCAGTCTGGTATTAAAATCTCTTCTGTGGTATTTAATATTAAGCTATCGAGTAAATTCTTTAGTTGCAACGTGCTCGTCCTTTAATTTCCACACACACCGTTCATCTACTCCCATTACTACCTGTTGCTGTGCATTTTGTGGTAGATTTGAAGCTTCCTGTGACCCACTGACTTGGTATTGGTCTTAAAGGTTAGAGCTGGCAGACTCTCTGTGGAGCACCAGCTACACATGAAACCTTTAAAAATTCAGCTCAGGAGAAAGACTTCAAAACCCTATGATTACACACAGCACAGACGATAGCTGTGTCTTTGAGCTGCTGAAATTTCAACTGTTTCTCTTTGAAACTGGCTGGGGCCAGTTCGAGTCAACGTCATGTGGTTACGTGGCTGGCCAAGCTCAGTGATGGGAAAGGGTCTTTGTTGCTGTTATCACTGTTTTTCAGCAAAAGATTTCTTCTTAGATTTTGGTCGGATTCAGCTATTTGTTGCTCTTTACCACTTGATGAATATTTGGCCATGTGTACTTTATCCACGTGTTTTATAAAATGTCTGAGAGATCCTACTTCTTGTGAGAGTGATAACAATTTTCTCAAGTCTGATAGAATTCTGTTTCGAAGCTCAGATCTAGAGCTAGAAAGCTTTCTCACATGTTCTCTCTACAAAGCCGATGGATCCTCTGGCTTAATTGCTGAGATAGGAGTAAATTCACCTATGTCATTCATAAATATACTTATCCCTACCCATGAATATGTATATGTATGTGTATATGTGTATTATGCATTTATATATCTAGTTGTGCCAGTAGTCTCAGTCTTCTCCCAAGTTGTTACTAACCTGCCAAGTGCCCCCTTAAATGCCAGAAGTGCTGTATTTTCCCATTGCTTTCTTTTTTTCTTTCAAATCCACTTTCGATCATTTAAGGCCTGCCATTCCAATAGGTATAAAGAATTGTCATTTTGGATAATAAAAGGTTGAGTTTCTGTTTAGGAGAAAATGTCCTTCTTGTTCCCTTCGTTACCTGTATTTAAGTTAAATTCTTGATTGTTCCTAAAGAAAATTGGCTGTGAGGTTTTGTGTAATCCAAATTCCCTCTGCTGTTATCTGCTAATAAGTAAGAGCAGATTTGCTTGAATATACCACCTTTCCTGAAAAGTCGGATTAAATACCTAAGCATAAAGGAATTTCTCCTGGGAGCATCAAGCAATGGCTGGCCAATTCAGAAGTGTACTTTGTACTTTCCACTAACTCAAAGTTCCTTTTATTTTATTCTTCTTGGTTTTTCTTATTTGGCATATGGGAATCTATGGAATCCTCCATTATGTTTCCTTCCCAGTCCACTTAGTGCATTCTGAACGCAGCCTTGATGTAGTTTAGTTTCGTGGGACTTAAAAGTTGAGAAAGAACAATTTTGTTTTTCTTATGTCCATGCAATGCTGAAGATGGAGTGAACCTTACCAGGGGAGTTTCGGGTTATTCTTAAATATATCTTTCATCTCCATCCTCTGTCATTCGAAGATATGGTTTGGTTGTGAAATGATAATTATAAAAGTAAATAGTTTTAAATGTGTTTTCCAGTTTTTATGTCATTTTATTTTGAAGTGATTTTTAAACTTGCCTAAAAATCTCCAAAAAAAAAGTAATTCTTTCTGCTTTCATTTTACCATATTTGGATAGAGTGTTCACATTCTACTTCTCATATTTTTTGGTCTTCCTCTCTTCCTCTCTGTTCCAATATGCACACATGCATACACATGCACACACACATACACACACTGCACGTAAACATACATACTCCAAAAAACATAGACACACACACTACACATAAATACACACACACAAATGCACACACACAGAGACACTACACAGAAACACACAGCCTCACAAACATACAAACACACTGCCAAAACATACACACACCACATAAATGCACACATCACAACTCACATGCACATACATACACACACAAAAACATACACAAAAACCCATACAACACACAAACACACACAAATATACACACACACATACACATATACAAATAAACACACACATGCACACTCAAAACACACACACACAAATATACATACACACAGCATACACACAAACACACATACAAACATGCACACACGAGAGGAAGAGAAGAGAGAGAGACTATGTAAATTCTGTATGTTGATCTGATGATAGTTTAGTGATATTTAATCCACATTTTAAAAAGAATACAAACCCTAACAAACCCTGGTGATAACCTCCACTTTTCTCTAAAAGTTGTATTTTTAAAAGCAAGAGCAAAGAAAGCAAATGAATTCAAAAGTTACAAAGGATCCTTACAAAACTGGAGGAGAAAAAAACAAACATAAAAGTAGTTTTAAAATTGTGACTGAATGTTTCCTTCAGTATATTTCTTTTCAAAGGATCAGAGAATGTTTGCAGTTGGTAATAAATATTCAAGCACCTTGCAAATGTCCTACCAATTCTCTTTGCTGATCTGTATATGCCTGTGGGATTAGAATAGGAATGCATAATTTAAATATAAATTGCCTGATTTGCATATACAATTAGTCAAGCTACAGCTTTGATCCTAAGCAAAAATTATTGTCCTGTATTACCACTTAGATAGAATTTTAATTCACCTTGAATATTCAAACTAAATTAGACCCTGGCTATATGGCTAGAAGGGCAGTACTTCCCCATGCCCTGAGTCATTTATGATAGGGTAATAAAGGCAGCCTCGGCCTCTTGGTGAAGAAGGTTCTGTGAGCTGTGTGTGATACACTGATTCCAGCCAGATTCGAAGTGCATACCTTGCAGGAGCCAACACAAGCTTATCACAGTTTAGTTAACATTTCCAATCTGGATCATTCCTTTATAGTATAGTGTCTAGTCTTATCCAGACCTTATTTGCAGTGAAGGTACTTTCGGGATGACGGTGCTAAGTGACAGAGGCTACAGAAAGCATAATACTGAGCCCCAGGAGGGGCTTCTGGTAGCCTGGAGGTCATATAATATAGAATCAACCAAGGAACTTAAGGAACCCTGAGAGGACTTACATCTCTTAAACTTTTAATCTACAGTAAAACATTTTTATTAGGAATCTATGTTTTTAATTAAACAGAACATTTAATTAAGGTGCTTTTTAAGTGAGTGAAACAATTAAGTGCAAACACTTGAATAAAACATATCATAATTAGTTTTAATAGAGTGTTAATTGGTAGTAGGTTTGCCAAGTTAATAATTACTGCTTATTAAATTTTCAATTAATCATTGTCATTTTGCTTTGAATAAAGATGAAAATTAGATAAACTAATTCATGAGGAGGGTATTTTCTCTTGTTAATTTGAACTGTTAATTTTTTTTAAATGGAAAGTACTTGTTTTAGTTGTCAGTCTTCTATTGAATATTGACTGAATCTTTGTACCTCAACTGCAGCCAAAACTGAAAAGCTAATTGGACCTTGAAGTCTTTTCAGTTAGGTTTGATCATGTGTCTTGAGGTGTGACTCCCTTCTGTTTGTTCAGTGCAATAGTTGGTTGTACCAAGTTACTGTGGGTATGCTTGAAGTAGACACAGAACATCTTACAACGTAGAAATGGCAAGGTTCTCTTAAAAAGATATATATTATTTGCTCTGTAGAAGCATATATCTGTATCATTCAAGAAATGACAAGAAAAAGTTAAAGTGGACCATCTATTTTATTATTTATTTTATATAGAGTCCTACTAGTGTAGCCCAGGCTGGCCTTGAACTCCTGAATTACAGGCATTCACCATGATGTCAGGCTAAACAGTAGGTTCCTTTGTGTGTCTGAATGAGGCATAGAAGTACCAATTTCCTTGTGGGCATTCTTGCTCCTTAATGGGGCCCAGAATCATTTCTGGAGGCTTATTATGGGAGAAAAGTTAAGTAAATATATATGCATTAAAAATATTCCCAACAAGGCCATGCCAAAAGAATTCTCATTTTTTGATTTCCTAGATGAATTTAAGAGATCATGCTGTTCTTTAAGAGTCAGAACTGTGCAGCCATTTGGATAAGAGCTGGGTTTGTTCTATGAACATCTGTTAAGGGATGGGTACTTGCAATGCTGAGCTAACCAGAGTTATTCTGTTCCTTGGTCTGGCTTGGTGTCACAGAGGAGGCTGTGAATGAGGTGAAGCGACAGGCAATGACGGAGCTGCAGAAAGCCGTGTCTGAGGCAGAGAGGAAAGCCCATGACATGATCACCACAGAGCGAGCCAAGATGGAACGCACAGTGGCTGAAGCAAAGAGGCAGGCAGCAGAGGATGCTCTGGCAGTCATCAACCAGCAGGAAGACTCCAGTGAGGTAAGGACTTTTTCTTTGCAAAGAAAAGAAAGAACATTTGTTTTTGATTCCAGAAGTTCACAAATGCAAGTGGAGACTGGACTTTAGACAGATCACTGGGGAAAACTTGGAAAAATACTGCATCGAAAATCCAGGCATTGGTGGACTGACCTAGCATGGACCTAGGCTTGTTTTTTGTTAGCCACTTGGAAGGAAAGTTCTCTAACTGAGGTGTTGCAAAGTGATGTGTTTGGTAATTGAAACTTAATGTGAAAGTCTTTTGATCTGTGTGTATGGTGGATGTGTAAATGGATGTGGGTATGTACCATGGCAATGTCTTGAAGTCAGAAGATGACCTTAGATGTTGGTCTCTGCCTTTCATATTGTTTTACATAGGGCCTCTTTTCATGTCTGCACATGTGTTGGGCAGTGAACCTCTGGGGATTGTCCTGTTTTCATGTGCCATCTCCACAGTGGATGTTGTGATTATGGATGTGTAAACTGTCCTGTCCAGCTTTCCATGGGTTCTTGGAGTTCAAGCTCAGGTCCTTACTTGTGAGGCAAACATATCCCCAACTGAGCAATCACCCAGCTCCTAATGTGAAAGTCATGTTCTCCAAAGTCATATTGATGCCTGGCAGTTATAATTACTTTAGTAAGGAATTCTAAAGTCCAATGCCAATGAAATGTCTGCATGATTTAAATATTTCTAAAAGATTTTGTGTATAATCATTGTTTTTATGTCCTCTGTCATAACCATTATGGTAGTCTTAACATAAAATTGTTCTCTGAGCAATATTATTAACTATTGTTCCACTATAATGATTTTTACACGTCCACACCCACACACATGTGCTCATTCAGGACCCAATGATTCAAAGAACTGATAAGTAAACAAACTAAAATGTGGCAAAATGCTTGAAAAAATATTGCCTACAGAGTCAGAACAGCATAGAATTGTTCCATGTTAATTAATATAGCACACAATCTTCAACTCCAAAATAACTCCAGATAAAAGACTGCAATTAGCTAGTCTCACAAATCTGAACTAGCAAAGGCACAGACTGATAAATCAATGGTCTACTACAATACGTATCTGTAATTTGTGAGGGAGAGTAAGAATTTAATTTGTAGCAGGCTTTTCTGCAGATGAAAGACCCTGCGGGACTCACTCACTGCCCAGAGTTTCTATTTAATGTGTAGCAGATGAATAACAAGGGGACAAAAGGAATTGATTTTCAACATTTGGAAGTTTCTCAGGAAGAGGGGGACAAAGGGAAGTTTATCTGCCTTTTAATGGCTGACTTTTCCATTGTTGAATTAAACTAGACAGAAATTCAATTTTACTGGCATCTTGCCTCTAAGATTTATACAACTTTTTTTTTTTTTTTGAGTTGATTAGTGTCTTCTGACGAGAACTGTACAAGTTGGTGATAGTGTGAGTCACACTTAGCATCCTGTATATATTTTTACTTTCACATGAACATCTTAGGCCTGTATTTATATTTAGAGTATTTGTAGAGGATTGAACTCTAAAGACAAATACCTAGGAAGGATATATTTAGTATATTTACATTCAGGCAGTGATGTGCTGGAGTCCTTCAGTCTTTGTATACTTAGTTCTTTATTATAAGACACAATAAAACCATGGAAAAAAAACAGTATGATGCTGACACTGGTCTTGGCTTAGTATTAACAGACCTCAAGTTCAGATCTACAAAACTATCGGGACTCTTCCCACACAATCTGAAGGGCTCCAGTGTCCTCAGGTTCAGCCAGACCCATTCTGACTCATGTTGATTGACCCATCAGGTGGGGAATCTGCCAAAACTATGAGGCCCCTGTTTTAATATATAGACAATTCAGAATTCTCACCAGTACCGTTAAACTTTGTAATTTCCTTAAGCATTAACCATTTGACCACAAATAAGGTTCACATAGCATTTTAGAATAATTTATGATTTTTTTTCTCTTGTGTAAAAAAGGAAGTCTGGTGATGGAGGAAACTGGTTGAAAAATATATGTGTTATCATTAAGTGTGAAACAGTTATTGATTTTTATACCTCTTATTAGAGTCATTTCTTAACAGCTGCCCTCCCTTCATTTCCCTTCTCTTTCTCCCCTTTCTTGTCAGTTGTGGTGGATTAAATGAGGATGACCCCAGTAGACTAATGTATTTGAATGGTTCGTCCCTAGATGGTAGAACTGTTTGGAGATTAGGTGTGGCCTTGTTGGAGGATGTTTGTTACTAGGAGTGGGCTTTGAGGAGATAGTGTTGTTTTCTTTTCTTTGCCAATACAAAAGCTGAATCTTGGGTGATGTAGGACATTTGTTCCATGGCTCAGATGGTACATGTGAGCTGGTCCTCAGTCCAGGTTGCCATGGTAGCCACATGGCAATAGAAGAATTCTTTCTCCTGGACCAAGTATATACTAGTATTTTCCAATTACTGATACACAGTTCTCTAACTTTGTAAACTAATAATGTCACAACTAAGACAATGACAAGGAAATTTGAATAGCAGCCATGATGTAGAAGGAATGGGGAGAGGGGAGACCACTAGCAGGGCCTGTGGTATTTGGGCGGAGTCCTTATAGGAACTAAAGAAAGAGTAATTAAAATAAAATGTCCCAGCATTAGGACTATGCTCCCAGTGACTCAGATGGATGGCCCTAGACTCAGCTTTCAGTTTTAGAGGGAGGTAGCCTCCAAATAGAACAGGTAGTTCTGTCAGGAAGTGTAGCCTGGAGTGGCAGTAGGGGCACAGGAAGCAGGTTGCATCATTGGTTTGTAGCAACTGTGGAAACTCCATCAGCTAAGAAAGGAGGAAACAATTCTTTATACCAGTCCCTGCTTTTCAAACACCTCAGGGGAATAAAACTAAAGTTATAATGGAAGAAACATATGCATGTTGGAATCCAAAATCAGGGGATAGTTCACCATGGGGGAATTAAAAAGAAGGAATGCAGTCCCCAGTGGTGAATCTTTAGGGAGTATGCATGAAGACAGAGAGGATGGAAGAGATGCTAGCAGACTCTAAGGAAATTCTTTCCTTGTAGCTGTTAATGCCTTGGGTAAGGGCACTTGATTTGGATGATGTGCAAGCTTTCAGATTCTAGTGGTACAGAGGCACTGCATCTTGAACAGGAGCTAAACCTCCATCTTGATTCTAGCTAGTGCTAAGGGAAGGAGCCAGGCTGACCGCCTGCTGTGTATGCAGGACCTCAGGCTCTGTGCTGAGCCCTGGCATAACTGAGCAATCCTAGAGTTTCTAGTTTTGCTCCAAGAGCTTAAGCTAATTGCCTATGGTTTTAATATCACTCAACAGTGGCACTGAAAATGAAACACAGGCTGCCCTGATCTGAAAACTGTGGTTAGCTGCTGTGACATCTTGGTTTTTTGCTACCTGTGTTTCCTGATCTAACTTGTACCCATTGTAGGGGATGGTGATGTCTTCTAACCAGTGGGGCCACAATGGGACCCACAAAAAGCTGTGACATTGACAGAGTGGGGCATTTTGAAAAACAGTGTTTGATTAGCAGTCTATGTACCAGCTAAATGGGGACTGGGGAGAGCTCAACTTTTAAGGTTTCTGGGTCCTGAGCGGCAAAATATCCACAAGCACGGTTTTAAAAGGTCAAGTGCAATGCAGGTCTAACATGAGGGTGAATTCACAGTGTGAGTTCAAGTCATGGAGTTGCTTCTGTGGCGTTTTATCTTTAGAGAACTAGTAGTAGAGCCAGCCCTACATTTGGGGAATTTTGGGTAGAACAATTTTACTTAAATGTCTTGAGCATCAGTTACAGATAAGACCTATTGAAATTGACAGTAATTCCAGAGAAAACCTTTTGTCTCTCAAAGAAAGAAGTTTAAAGAGAGATGACTAGGAGGGGTGTATTTTGCTGATAGGATGGCCAGCTTATCCACTGTATATATAAGTAACAAGATAAAGGAAAAAGCTTTCTTGCCTAAGGGACAAAGAGAATTACTGATAAGATAAAAAGGAATAGAATCTTTGCTATGAAACTCTGGCATCCAGGATCTTCCATCCGTCTGGCTGTATCTGTATGTAACGATACATCTAATGCATTTTGCAAAGAGGAACTTTGTATCCAGCCTTAAGCTTCTTCACCTGCAATCTAGAGCAACTTTGCTGTGCTAAAGCAACATGATCAGAAGCGACTATTCTGGATTATAGTTTCATAGGCATAAGAGTGTATCAAGGTGAGAAGCATGGTTGCAAGGGCAGGAAACTGACAGCACGAATCCTCAACTGCAAGCATGAAGCCAAGAAAGAAAACTGGAAATAGAGGAAGGATTTAAATTCCTCAAGGTCATTCCCAGGGACATACTTTCTCCAGCATGGCTACACCTCCTATACCTCTCCAAACAGCCCCACCAACTCTAAGGGCTGAGGGTTCAGATGCCCTAGATAGACAATGGGAGATAACTCTCATTCAGATCATCACAATGCCTTCCTCCATTTCCAGGTTCAATGTCCATACTGCTGGTCAGGTATCAGCTGTCTAGATATGTACTCACGAACAGGAATTTTAGTAGAGTTATTCAAGAGAAATATGATATAAATGGCTTTTTAAAGTTTCTGATGAGCTTGTAAAGGGAGAGTCCACTTTGGAGGGTTTGGGGGTTTGTTGTTGGTTGGCTGGTTTGGCTTTTTGTTGCTTGAGTATGCACTGAAGTTTCCTACACATCTATTGCAATGTGGTGTCAAGGGCAATAAAAAAGAATGCAACTTTTTAAAACATTTTAATCCTCCTAGATCATTCAGTTGCTCTGTGTTTCACCTTCCTACACCTGAAGACTGTTACCCTCAGTGGTAGGGGGTAAATGGATAGGACCAAAGAACTTTAGAGTGGAACTGGAGGTAAAACTAACCAGAGCCCTTAACTCTTAGATCAGAACCAGGAAGGGCTAAAGCAAGGGGCCTCAGC
This sequence comes from Mastomys natalensis, assembly GCA_021653895.1. Taxonomy (NCBI): domain Eukaryota; kingdom Metazoa; phylum Chordata; class Mammalia; order Rodentia; family Muridae; genus Mastomys; species Mastomys natalensis. Next base: position 1,248,677 of record JAJTUV010000140.1, read on the forward strand.
TCTCCGTAGCTCTACTATCCAAAACATCTGTTTCTGTATTTGGCTCAGTTCCATGTTTTTTTTTTTTCCTAAAATTGTTCCCATCTTTGAAAACACTTTAAAAAATAAAGAAGTCCCCATTCTGTCTCCTCTTTCCACTCCCCAGCACATGCATTTGTAATTACCTGGTTTAGTCTGTGTGTTTAATCAGTTTAAATTGAGAATGTTGCGTACATCTGATTTTAATCTGAAGGAGCCATTGAGCACTGGGCAGTTACCACCCTGGAGTCTGCCAAAATGTGCCTCTGCCAAAACACGATAGGACTCACACCAGGGTATTTCCTAAAGACGCCACTTGACTCAGATTAGATGTTTAATTTCCTTAAAATATTGTTTTGGATTTGGGTCTCTGTTCCCTAATTGGGATTTTCTGATGTAATTTAGGAATATAGCTTATTTGCTGAGTTTGTTCCAGGACCCAGCTGGCAATCTCCTGAAAGCTAAACCTCACAGAAGGAAACCTCACTCTGTTGTACCTCGAGCTTTGAAGGCAGGGCCAGGCCCACATCTACTGACAACGTCATGGCAACATCATCCATGCAGTGCAGTAGAGTTGAGTTTGGGAGAGGAAGGCTTCCAAATACGGTGATGATCAGAGTTTGCACACCTTCTTGATTTTCTTTTCCTTTTTTGTTCTTTTGAGAATGGGTTTTCAAGATCCCAGTAAAGCAGCCCAGAACTGGTCTTAGCCTCCCTGTGTGATGGATGGGATTACAGCTGTGAACTACCGACACCTGGCCTCTTGAGGCATTCATCTTAAATTCATTAACTAGAAAAAAAAATAAGTTATAATACTGATTATTCACTACAGATTTGTTTTACTAACCATGTTCACATATCAACTAAGTTTGTGATTTGAGATCATGGATTCTGTTGTGCTGTTCTTCCTAGCACTGAGATTTATGAGTGGTTAAGAGTTAAAGTCACAGAGCTGAATGTTTTCAAAAGTGTGCGTGTGCTTGTGTGTGTGTGTGTGTGTGTGTGTATGCATGCTTACATATGTGTGCTGTATAGATCAAAGGACAATGTTAAGGAGTGGGGTTCCTTCTTCCATCACATTGAGGCAGAATCCATCTAATTTCCTGGCTATGTTCCACCAGATAGCTACCATCTGAATATTTGGACTTACCACAATATCTACCCCTGTACATTTGTACCTGGATTGAACTCAAGTCATCAGACTTACACAGAACATAGTATTATCCACTGAACCATCCTATTGGTCCTTTCAGGTTTGAAGCCAGGGTTCTTGAAGTTTTCTGGTTTTGGTCCTTGAAAGGCTCCAGAGTTCCCTTGTTAGCAGTTAATTAATTCCTGAAAAGCCCCTTTATATTCTACATAGTGGACAAGCTTACTTGCCGGGGAATGGTGTGACATTCTAGCTGTGCGTTTTTAATAGGCTTACGAGCCCATCTCTAGACATACTTCCACCATAAAGAAACCACAATAAACACAGGAACACAGTGAGGAAGGAACCTTTCAAAAATCTCTGTTGTTACTTTAAAATCTGTTAATTGTGATGAAATCAGAACTGTCAGCCAGTTGGGTTATTGAACTCTAAAGATCTGGTTTTGCAAGAAAATAATCAAAGCCATTGACAAGAGCTGAGGTTGCAACTGAGTGGGCAAACACTTGTTTAGCATGTGAAAGGCCCTGGTTCCATGCCTGGCACTGCAAAAACAGAAGGCAGTCATAGAAAGCTTAGTGATGTAGGGCTACAGCCACCTGACCCAGCTCTTCACAGCAGAATTAGTCTTTCTAAGGAAGTAGAAACCCGTTTTACTCCTGAGATGAACATTTTGATATGGCTTCCGGAGATTCTGTCTCTCCTTGCAGGAAGCATCCCTGAGAATATTGTCACAGTTAGTCTCCACCCCTTTGCCCTTGCTTCCATTAGATCCTCCCCACACAGGTGTTCTTGCATCTCGAAGACATCTGTGCTCCAATTCATGAGGTGTTTATCTTAGCATGTAAATCTCAGAGGTAACCTCATTTCTGCGTTTCTCGTGTCTTGCAAGATGCCACATGAAGCTGGCAGCTGGTGTTATGGGGCCAGGGTTTCCTTCTCCGGATGCTTGGTTAATTCCCAATTCTCTCTGTCATTCTAACTTTCCTGGGTTGCAAGGGAGCAGCTCTACCAGCTTGGAAATGTATCCAAGACGAACAGTCACTCACCAAGTCTTAGGATTTCTCATTTTTTCAAGACTAAATTAGGCATCAGTTGATGTGTTTTCTTCCAGATAGATAGATAGATAGATAGATAGATAGATAGATAGATAGATAATGGATAGAGATAGAGATAGAGATAGAGATAGAGATAGAGATAGAGATAGAGATATTGAGCATCTTTGCTGCAGTAAGAGATATTAACCTGGCATTTGGTTGTTAGGATACTGAATACATAGCATTGGAAGAGCTACTACTTTACTGTATCCTGTCTAAGCTGGGATGGAGCAGGGTACCAAACTCTCTTATGTTTCTTAAGTACACTGATTCCAATACTGTGCTCTTGTCGTTCCTTCATGATTCCTGTTAGTATGCAGAGAAAGAAAGCCTCTGTCCCAGAGTAGTGTGTTCATATCTAGACATTATAGTATTGGTGGTAGGAGACAAGCTGGGAAATAAAGGTTGTATTTAGTACAGCGTAGATGATTAATTACATATGAAGACAGTCATTTGTAGGAAGAAGGGATTTTTCTGGCAAACACTGGAAGGATCATCAGCCAATTTCATCAATGCCATAGCCATTGCTGACAGAAAATTAAGATAATTGAGACAGAATTGAGACATTTCAGTATCTCTGGGGAGATACTGAAAAAGTTTCCCATTGCTTGACCATATGGACAACAGAGGTAACATGTTGTGAGAAAGTGCTAGGAGGGCATGTGGTCAGCGTGCTAGCAGTGAATCTGAATCAGGTGGGTACCTTGGTTCCTCCTGATAGAATAGGTAGGTAATAGTAACATGAACAAGGTGATGAACGGCCATCAGCCAAAGGCCCTGGTAGGAGCCAGGTAGCCCACCCAGCACAGGGGCCAGGGGCCAGGGAAGAGCTTTATGTCCCATCACCCTCTTATCAGGGTGGCTTGCCTAGGGCTGTGGCCCTTTGGAGAGGAACACAGCACTGGTTCACACTGCGGGGCAAGAAGGGCTGGCAGGGAGAAGCGCAGCAGGTTGGAGAGGTAGCATGAGGGTTAGGTTGTGGTGCAACTGGAAGTTCATACTGGGTAACATGTTGACTAAGGTCACACCAGGGCCAGCGTCTTCTGAATTGTCCATTTTGTCTCTGTTGTTCTTGAAGATGTGGGAACCATGACGTCTTAACTGTTTACTAGATTTTTACCTTCATGAGCATTCACCTGGCATCTCTCCTTCTCCTTCAGAGTTGCTGGAACTGTGGCCGGAAAGCAAGTGAGACCTGCAGCGGCTGTAACACGGCCCGATACTGTGGCTCTTTTTGCCAGCATAAAGACTGGGAGAAGCATCACCACATCTGTGGACAGACCCTGCAGGCCCCACAGCAGGGAGACACGCCCGCTGTCAGCTCCTCGGTCACACCCAGTAGTGGGGCTGGGAGCCCAATGGACACACCACCAGCAGCCACTCCGAGGTCTACCACCCCGGGAACCCCCTCCACCATAGAGACGACGCCTCGCTAGACCTAAACTCAGACTGTCAGAGGAAAGACACCACAACCAACACGAAAGCAATTCCTCATCCTCAGATGCTCAAAGTCCCTTTTCTGTTTGTTTGTTTATAGATGAACTATCTATCTTATTTCAGTA
>JAJTUV010000140.1:1257500-1512500 GCA_021653895.1 Mastomys natalensis
TGTTTCCCCAGAATGGAAGGGAAGAAATGATTCAGAGGTGCTTTTCTGTATGGGTGTTTATATCTTTCTTCCAAGGTGAATGAATAAAGTTGTACTTGCCTAAACTGGTCCCTGGTCAATCTCTTCTCAGCCATACTAGAGAAACCAAGTCAGGCAAAAGCAGGAAATAGTTTTTCCACAAATACGGAAAAGGAGATATGGCCGAAGTTGTTTCTCCTTTGCTGCTGGGACTTTCTGATTTAAATAAACATTTGCCCAAAACACTTCCAAATCTATATATAGGAAATCTATGGGGGGGGGGCGGTTATTAAGGCCACTATGCTCGACTTACTATAATAAACGTAAGAGTTGAATGGGAAGTTGGCGTGAGAACAAGTACTCACTTTTAGCTCCCAATTCTAACAGCATAGGGTTGGAGTTCTACACATCACTGTCCAAGGAGTGATCCTTCTCATTGTATGCCACATACAAGTTCAATTTCTCTATCACCAAAAACTAGAAAGATGACAGACAAGTTATCCCATAGGAATGTGAGTCAGTGGGAGTCCATGAAACTGCCCAAAACCCAGTGTACCTGCATAAATCAACAGCAACTAGAGCCCTCTTTAGTCCACAACACAAGGTCAGGCTCCCAATTAACACTCAATAAATATAAATTGTAAATAAAACTGTGAGTCTGCAGCTGGAAAAACGTGGTGCTAGTTTCTCAGAAATAAGTCAGTTGGTTATAGTAATAGGAAACATGAGGGCCATGATTTAATCACCTGAGAAGGAGAATGCAAGAAGAAGAGTAAGCCGTGTACAGCTCTGACATTGACAAAGCAGAGGCATGGCCATTGTTTACAAATTCCGGAGTTTATAAACACCAAAGCAGGGAAGTCTTTCCCATGTAAACAGTACCTGGTTATTGGTAACAAACACATATTTAATTAATTGTCATGGTTCTCTGTTAATTTATTGTTATTTGTTTGTTGATTTGTTTATATAAGGCTGAGTTAGTAAGACATTCGAAATACTTTAAGATTCATGTACTTAACAGTCCAGAGTAGTAACAGTGGCCTAGTGGAGATCTCATTGCCTGTATCTGCCACAAAGGACTTTTTAGGTTTTTAAGTTCCCACATTCGGCTCCATCTTTGTCCTGCCGTATTCACTCTGAATCCCTGAACTCTCTCTAAGTGTCCCATCTCCTCTCCCATATCCATTCTACAAGAAACAAAATTTTAATATTTTTCTTTACCTCAATATTTCTTCTGTCAGACCTCATGCTTGCCCTTGAAGGTTCTTATAGGAACCATCTTGAAAGATGGAGAAAGGAGTACCTCTGAAGACAAATATTGTATGTTGAGGGCTGAGGTGGAAACATATATGCAAACATGTTACTACTATGACAATGTTTTATATAATGTGGTCCTGAAACACTGGAGCATACACTTTCTTCAATGTATAGTTGTTTTCAGTTCATGGAGATACTTTCCCTCGGACTTCTGGCTTTCTAACATACTCGGAGTTTTACTGTGGTTCAGATGATTCCTGAGAGACAACCACTATTTTCTTGCTTTTGATGCTCTGATCTGGAAGAAAAAAAAAAAAGACCTTCTTATTTGAAAGCTAACAACAAAAGGACTGTGAGTGTAGTTTGGAGATTTTCTAGCACAGAGAAAGCCTGGATTTAATCCCCAGCATGATGGAAATCCAAACAGTAAATAAAGCCTAACTAAATAGTGGCACTACATAGTATGCCCCTAAAGACTACGTGTGTATATTTTTAAATGTATTTTTTTGAAGTACAAGAAATTTGTGGTTTGAATACATTTGGTCCCCATAGACTAATGTGTTTGAATGCTTGGCCCATCAAGAGTGGCACTATTTGGAGTTGTGGCTGTGTTGGAGGAAGTGTGTCACTGTGGGGGTGGGCTTTGAGATCTTCAATGCTCAAGCTATGCTCAGTGTAGCACACAGTCTCTCCTCGTTGCCTACAGATCAAGATGTAGATCTCTAGGTTCCACCTCCCTCAGCATGTAAGCCTGGATGCTGCCATGCTTCCTGTCATGATGATAATGGACTAAACCTCTGAAACTGTAAGACATCCCCAATTAAATTAAATGCCCTTTATGAGAGTTGCTGTGGTCTTGGTGTATCTTAACAGCAATAAAACCCTAACTAAGATAGAAATATTTTCAGTTTTCTTCATAAATAAGAAGTGTTTAGTATAGACATGCTTAACTTGGTATGAAAATTATTCAAGGTTCCGTGAGGTGCTGAGAAAGGATATTCTTTTGTGTTTGGCTGAAATGTTCTGAAGATATCTGTTAGTCACATTTGAGTCACAGCATCTGTTATGTCCATTATTTCTCTTTTTAGTTTTTGTCTGGATGTCCTGTCCATTGGTGAGAGTGGGTGGAGTGTTGAAGTCTCCCACTATTAATATGTTGGATCTAAGGTGTGATTGAACCTTTAGTATTGTTTCTTTCACAAATAGGGGTGCCCTTGTATTGGAGGCATAGATGTTTAGAATTGAGACCTCATCTTGGTGGATTTTTCATTTGATAAGTAGAAGTCTCACTTCCCATATCTGACACTGCCAAGACCCAGAGACCTAGGATAAAACCAAACATGCTGGAAAAAAAAAATCAGAATGAAATGATTCCTAATAATTTTCTGCTATGTTCATAGACAGGAACCTAGCCCAGTTGTCAACAGAGAGGCTAAATTCAGCAACTGATCGAAAGAGATGCAGAGACTCACAGTCAAACACTAGGCACAGCTCAGGGAATCCTGCAGAAATGGGGAGGAAGGATTGTAGGAGTCAGAGGGGTCAAGGGAACCATAAGAAACCCCATAAAATCCACAAACCTGGGCTCATAGGAGCTCACAGAGACTGAACTGACAGCCAGAGAGCTACATAGATCTGTTCTAGGCCCTTTGCATAGGCAATTATTCTAAGTTATAGATGTGTAACTGGTTCTTTGTTTTGGACTCCCAGTAGTGGAAACAGAGCCTGTCCCTGTCTTTTTTGCCTGCTTTGGGAACCCTTTTCTTCAAACTGAATTGCCCTGTTCATCCTTAATAAGAGGAAAGATGCCTAATCTTACTGCAACTTGATATGCCATGTTTCCTTGATATTCACGGGAGGCCTGCCTTTTTCTAAAGAGAAACAGAGGAGAAGTGGGGAGGATGGGGGAGTGAATGGGAGAAGAGGAGGGAGGGGAAACTGCAGTTGGAAAGTAATATATGAAAGAAGAATTTTTTTAAAGGAGGCAAAACAGGATGTTCTTAAGTAGTGGTTATAAACTGTGGGTGTTGACCCTATAGGGAATCACATATCAGATATCCTGCATATGAGATATTTACATTGTAACTCATAACAGTTACAAAATTACAGTTATGAAGTAGCAACAAAATAATTTTATGGTTAGGGCTCACCACAGTATGAGGAACTGTATTACAAGGTCACAGTATTAGGAAGGTTTAAAAACTATCGTTAAGTTGAGGAAGTAAACAACTCAAAGGCTTCACAAAGTTCTTGTAACTGACCAAATTCTCTAGGTCCCTCTCTTCCTCCCAGGGCTTAAGGGTTGCATAGAGACACTCAGAAAACTGAGCTGCCTAGGAGCTATGACAAACTGTTTCCTGGAAGATAATCAGACTGATTCAGCGTCATGGAAGAAGAGAAGCAGTGACAAGATGGACTTTCTAAAAAGTGACAAGCTGGGCTGGGCAGTGGTGGCGCACGCCTTTAATCCCAGCACTTGGGAGGCAGAGGCAGGCGGATTTCTGAGTTTGAAGCCAGCCTGGTCTACAGAGTGAGTTCCAGGACAGCCGGGCTACACAGAGAAACCCTGTCTCAAAAAACCAAAAAAAAAAAAAAAAAGTGACAAGCCAAGCTGCCTAGAAAACTCAGAAGCTATACAATGGAAACCAAGTAGACTACCAGGACTCTCTAACTTGTTGGCTGTTTGGTATGTTCCAGGCTTCCAGCTGTTATTCATGCTGGGGTCGACTTTGGGGATTCTATCTGTCTGCTCGTGTAACTAATGCCTCAACAATATAAACTTACTTGTTCACTAAGTTAAAATCTTGGTAGTATCATTTGGTCTGTTGTTGGATCCTTATCTGGGATGAAAAGATATTTGGTGTGTCTCTCTAGCAACAATAATTTGATAGTTCAGTAGCTCTTGAGGACTACCAAAAGGAAATAGACCATGATAATTGAATAAGTGATCCTAGGCTCATTGAGAGTAGCATTAATTTAACTTAAGTAGCCCACACCAGACCATTCTAAGGAAATGACATTTAAGAAGAAGCCTGGTCAACAAAGAGCAAAATATGTAGATCTCTGAGGCTAGGAATTTGCTGTAACAATTGTTTTATTTCTTCAGAGAAACATTGAGATGGGAGTTGTACCCAAACTTTATGTATGCATTGTTTAGGCTGAGCCCAGAGCATTTTCTATCTAACCATCCCTAGGTCTAGGCCTAGAAGTTTGTAGCCTCCATATAACCTAATCTGTAAGCCCGGACCATAAAGGCTTCAGCTGAATAAGACTTACTGCTGAATAAGATCAGCCTTTCTAGTTCTTTCTGAACTCTGGCTAGTTGGTTCATCTCAACTGTTTTGGCTCAAACTTCTCTCCAAGCTGACTGATTCAATCTGTCTTTATTCAGCTTCTCATTGAATTGTTCTGCTTGTCCTCAAACTAACTCTGACAATTTGTTCCAATCTTCTGGTTTCTTTTTATTCATTGGCCTCAACTGCTTCTGCAGACCTGCACTAAACTGCATGAACTCAGGAACTAACTCAACTCCACTGCACTGCACTCACTGCACTGGCTCCCAACTGATTGACTCTCTCTCTCTTTCTCTGCCCTGCTCTTAAATAGCTTCTCCTTCCTGTGCTGTTCTCATGAGAGTTGGGTGTATCCTATTTCTGACTCATTCTGTCAAATCTTTCTCTGATCCATCACTTTGTCTGCCCCTCAATCTAATGTTACTTTCAAACATGGGTGCTTCCTTCTACAAACTAATTTTACCTTAAAGGTATGTACTAAGAATGTGTCTGTATTCCAGTCATAGGGATTAAGTGTGTAGCATGTCTGCATTCCAGCCAGAACACAAGGACCTAGGTCTTTGTATGTGATCCCTTGCCAGAGCAGACATGTTGCTGGATTAAAATTTGTCTACAATTTGCATGCCACATAGAGGAAGCAAACATCAAGTCTTTGAGATTAAGGCAGACTGGAGTGCTTGTGGAACTGTTGGTGGGTTTATTTAATAAAGAGAGGTAGAGAGAAAACTGAAGGAACTGAAGGGGCTTGCGGGCCCCATGGGAAGAGCAACAATCCCAACCAACCAGAGCTCCCAGGGTCAAAACCACCAGCCTGGGAACACGCATGGAGGGACCCATGGCTCCAGCTGTATATGTAGTGGAGGATGGCCTTGTCAGGCATTGGTGGGAGTGGAGGTCCTTGGTCCTGTGAAGACACGATGCCCCAGTGTGGGGAATTCAAGGGCGGGGAGGGTGGGTGGGTGGGTGGATGGGGGAACACCCTCATAGAAGCAAGAGGAGGAAAGAGGGGATAGGGAGTGCTGGGGGGGGATGGGGAAAGGGGATAACATCTGAAGTGTAAATAAGTAGAATATCCAATCAAAAAAATTAAAAAAAATAAAGAATTAAATGCCTCATCCTAATACATCCACTTACACTTTAGAAAATGCCATTTTCCTGTGTCCTGTTTGTCTCCTTTCTTTCCAGAGGCAGCCATCCTCTGGGACAAATATCCCTGCCCCCTTCCTTTTGTTCCCTTCCCCTACTCCCTCAACCTCTATCTCTTATCCCCTGCCCCCTGTCCCTCTGGGGCAAATAAGTCTCATTTGTGCTTTATTTGACGGTTTTATATAGGGGCCAAGCAAAGCAGATTGGAGGCTCTGCTTACAGGTCATCAGGACATTTTTGTGTCCTATGTGAGACATGCAACTTCATTTCAGGGCCACTGATGGTGATGTTATATCCTTATTTATACTCTTATGCTTATTTGGGACCTAAGGGTATCTGAAGACTGGGGACACATAATGATAAGTATAGAGTAGAGGGCAGTGGTTGTCATGCTTTGCAAATCTGTTCAATGAGTCTCTTATTGACTGGGGACCCAGCACTTGCATCAAGGAGGGCTGGCAGAGGGAGCAACAAAAATATGAGGAAAAGGAGATTCATGTAAAGTGGGATGGAAAGGAGAGACCTTCCTGTGAAGGATGACTTCCAGAAGACTGCACAGATGCCAGAAGCCTCAAGGCTAGCCTGGGGAAAATGAAGCCCTGCACTTAGATGAGTCAGAAGTAAGACAGGGATCTTCTCTAAAGGAGGGAGAGTTTTACAATAATAATCTTTCTTAGGAGAACCCGGATGGCTTGACATTTCTCCTGTGTGAGAAAGTAAATAAAAAATTGCAGCTTCTCTACCCAGGATAGAAAATGGGATCAGGATTATGTTTGAGAAAGAGAAAGTCTTTCAGGTTTCTGAGTAAACTTTCAGCAAGCTCATTTTACATGGCATCTACTGCTACTTAAAACTTGTCTCTTAACAGTGTGATGAGGGATGGAGTCTACACAGAACCAAAACCAGCCTTTCACGGTTCCTCTTTGTAAATTGTGTATTTTGCTGACAAAGTCACAGACTGTAAAATTAAGGCAACTACAAACCACCCTTCTTGATGGTAAGTAATACATTCCTTTTTTGCTCTGTTAGGAAATACAGGAAAATGCAGTAAGGAGTGTTCTGCTGTTTTAGTATTCAATTAATGTACTCTCTATAAAGAAGATGTAAACTAATAATTACCATTGGCTTTGTGGGATTGAGTTGAATACAGCATACATACTTCTATATGTACATATATACAGACATAAATATATGTAAATATATGCTTATAATACCTATTACTATATGTATATTAATACAAGCTGTGATCTGCCTACTATCATGAAATATTCTTATAATGTAATCTAAATTAATTTAAGTAACACTATTTATGGTTCTGACTCAAAATCACTAAGTTGAACAGCAATATACTCAAAAAGATTTGAGGCTGGTTTAGCAAAGCTGGAGTAGAATTTACTCATAAGTGCTGCATCCTAAGCAATAACTGGGATGTAAGTAACTCAGCAGTTTTTAAACCACACTCACTGGAACTCTGAATTAGAAGTCATTAACAGGCACCCCGTGGGGAAAAAATTGAAAAGCACTCAGTGACTAACATATGGATAATGTTATAATTTATATCCCCATAAGGATCTCAAAAGTCTAGCACTGGAGTAATCACGTAGTTCTGTGCAGCTGACATCCCCCCCGACGTATCTGAGCGCATTCACAGACACTTCTTCATAGGCACATCTACCAAACTTTCCCCTCTTTGCTCTCTCTCACGTATTATAATTAAAATCTCGCAAAGGACTGAATCCTATCAGTCATTTCCTTCATGGTGCAGAAGGAGCACTGAAGTCTGCTCTGGATCACCCCAAACTTCATGCATCTAACAAGCCAGTTTTCCCCAAGTTACCATTCCAAAAGGATATTAAAAAACAAACACACAAACAGCATAGACATATCTGGCACCAGCAGCTAAGCTGTTACTTGAGTAATTCAGGCTGTGAGAAAAAAATCACCTTAGGCGGATGATTTATGAGCAACAAAAATCTATTTTCCACAGTTCTGACAAGTGGGAAGTCTACAACTGAGGGCCAAGTCCAGTGATGATTAGTCCTTACTTGTTGGCAGAAGTGACTTCTGTATGCCAGCACATGATAGAAGAAGCCAACAGCCTGTATTCAGCCTCTATTCTAAGAATGCTATAATCGCAGAGACCCCACCATCAATACACTTCACTTTGAAGATTAAGGTCCAACAAATAAATTTAAGGATTCACAGACAATTCACATAGCAGTTGTCTTCAGAATAAAGGTCTCTTATCTTTTTTTCTTCCTCAAGAATTGATTATTTGCCTTGTTTCCTTGATAACAGTATTCATTTCCTTATGGTTTTTAAAAATGAGCTTCTCTCTCTACAATTGTACCCACTAGACTAGTGACTGGAGTCTTCTGGGTGGTGCTCTGTGGTGGAAAAGTCCCCTTGCTTGGGGCTACAGATGAAAGACAGGAGGTTCCAGAAACAAAGTCAACAGAAATCTTGGGATAGAGTCTATGTGGGACATGTGAGATACACAAGCCCAGAGGGACTTGCCTCTTGCTATGCTTCCTAGCATCCCAGGAGAGGAAGAAGGAAGATGGCATTATTGAGAGATACTCTGTCACTAAACAGGGCTGCCATGGAAAGGAAAGCATTTGACATTAATGCACTTCCTGACCTCAGAGAAAACCCCAACCTCCAGCACCACATGCTGACAAGGAAGTAAGGACCCAGACAACTGCAGCAATAAAGCAGACAAAGACAATGGTGGTTGGAGAACACCCAGTGGCTAAGGTCAACAAAAGCCCAGCTATGCTCCTTGCTAGTCCCAGACACTGAAAACAACCCTTGGATATCCAATCAGCTAGAATACCAGAGGGGAGTATGTAGCTGGGGTAAGGAGATGCCAAGATATATATGACAACGCAATGCTGGAGACTGGAAACTCCTAAAGGAGAGACAGATCCTTGCACAGTAACCTAACCCAGTAGGAAGAAGACATCTGCCTTAAGCTATTTTGAGTTATATAGATGAAGTATGTCTTTCCACCTGCATTCAGCTCCAAAAGATACTTTACAGTGTAGGGAATATATTCATCCTAACAAAAAAAAAAAAAAAAAAAGATCATAGACTATTTTATTCTACTTTAGTATTTAAAATTTTCTTTAAATTTTAACTGTTTCCTATGTTTTAAGTTTTGATCTTGCTTTAGTAGACTTATATGGCTGTTTTTAGGTTTCTACATCTAGTTATCTCTTTTCTGTACCTTTTTCCTGTTCTCATTCATTTAACTCATGTTCTTTCCCTCTTATTCCTACTTTGGTCTGTCTTTATCTTTTCCCCAGCTCCTCCCTCTTTTTACTACTTAATCATTAGAGCCCTTAGTTTTAAAATCCTTTAAACTACGTTTATCCTAATGGCATCTTAGCTCCTCTGTTTCTGAACCTTATCAAGGGTGTTATTAAGTACACCGTGCTGTTTGCCATCTGTTAACAACCAGCCTGAATGTGAGAACAATTTCTGTTACTTCTGCCTCTTCCTCTAAGTAGCAGCGAAGATCATGTACTCAAGCAAAGACTATGATAAACACAAAGAAGATATTCCTAAAACAAACAAACAAAAACAAACAAACAAGCAAACAATAAAAAAGTATGAAACAGAAAAGAGAAAGACTGCAGGATGCATTTATGCCAACAGACATAGCACAAGCAAAAGACAGCGACACAAAAATTAACAGAAGCTACTAGGAGAGCTGCAAAGCTCAGGACAGGTCACAGCTGAAGCCAAAAGAACAGAATGGCTGCAGTACCAGAAAGAGGGCAGATTCCCACTCTAACAGTGTCCGATGGCCATGTGCAGGATTCAAACAAGAAGATGAACACAATATGGAAATCAGTTCAGTCTTTAGATAAGAAAACACCAAGGTGGGTGAGAAGGTCAGCAATATGAATGAAAAGTTCAAAACACAGCAGGAGGATTCAGTGAGCAATGGGAGATTTGAGGAAGCCACAAACAGCAATGCTGAAAATGAGCCAATCTAACAGAAAAAAATACATGTGAAAAGTTCAAGTAAATGTTTAAAAGAACCTGAAAACAGAATATGAAGTGAAAGGGAAGGTCATGGTGATCAATAAAGGGAACTAAAACTGAAGAACATGGTCGCAGCTTCCAAGAAATCAGAGAGACTTCTTTTTCTTTCTAATTTTATATTAGAATATTTCATTGTTTTAGCTACCATCTGCTTGAATGGGCTTTTATTACCATCCTTTTTTTTTTTTTTTTTTTTTGCTATGCCTAAGAATCCATCAAGTAGAAAAAAACTGAGATCAAAACTAAAAGCAAAGCAAAACTAGAGAAAGAAATGATGGATATACAAACACAAGAATCATTAAGAATCCAAACTGTCATAACCAGGGAAGAATCTCTCCAGGACATCAAATTAAGATGTCATAACAAAAACAAAACAAAACCCAACCAACAAACAATAAAACCAATCAATCAACCAAGCAGCACACAAAAAACACACACACAAAAAAAAAACCAGCATTAAAAAGGAGGCATTTTTTTTAAAAAAATTATGGTAATGCACCTACAAAGGCAAAAAAAAAAAAAAAAAACAGAATAATTTGTGGTTTCTCACCAGCAACTTTCCAATCCAGGAAAGGATTAACATGGAAGATAATTTCAAGGCATTAAAGTGAACCCAGCAAGCCAAGATTGCTATATTCTGCAGAGCCACCTTTTAAAAAATGAAATGATGGAGAAATAAGGCCATTGGTAACTACAAGCACAAACTAAAACAGTTATCATCACCAATCAGGGCTATAGAACATCCTTGAGAAAACTCTAAAACATAGAAAGAGCAAGAGTAGTTTCAATACCAAGAACACAGTGAAGAATACATCTCCTAAGAGCTATAGATGATTTTGAGAACCAGGAAAGATACTTAAAGGGAGAAGGGTGAGGGAAACAAATGGCTTAATGGGAAAAAGCCAAGTGCCACATGCTTTCTCTCATATCACATTAGAGATATGTGACTAGAAAGAAGAAGTGTGGGCTTTGTGAGGGCCAGAAGATGGGGGAAGTGAGTAATGCAGAGGGGACAATGTAGACAGAAATAAGAATAAGGCACACTAGCCAGTATACATGAAAATCTTACGGTGAAACTCATTACAGTGTATTCTCTCATATCTTTTTCTGTTGCTATGATAAAATACTCAGACAAAAGCAAATTAGGAAGAAAAAGGGGTGGTGTTATTTAGGCTCCTAGTTTAGGTTACAGTTCATCAAAGCAGGAGAAGTAACAGCTGGTGTGTCATATTGCATTCACAGGAAGCAGAGAGTGATGAATGCATGCTGCTCTTTAGGGTCCTCCCTCAATTTATACTGTTCAGGATCCCAGCTAGGGCATTGTCGGGCTGTGGGAGGACCCTTGGGCCTGGAACCCCAGACTGCAGGTGTTTGGCCACGCCCCCAAAACCCTGGGCCGTGACCCGCAGTCTCCATTAACCTGTAAGTTCAGTCACGTAAGACAAGGTAAAGGGGCGTGACTAAGAGTCTTCTGCCTTGAGATTTACATATTAATAAGGCCAGGGGACATAGCTAATTCAATTTTCTCCTCCCTAGCCCCTCCCCTTTCCACTCCTAAATATAAGGGAGCTCCTCCTGGCATTTGGGAGGGAGCGCACATCATCCAGATCCAACTATCGTTATGGATAATAAAGCTACTCTTTAGAAACTCAGTCCACAGTCCGGGCGGTGTGGCGCACGCCTTTAATCCCAGCACTTGGGAGGCAGAGGCTGGCGGATTTCTGAGACTCTGAGACCAGCCTGGTCTACAGAGTGAGTTCCAGGACAGCCAGGGCTACACAGAGAAACCCTGTCTCAAAAAAAACAACAAAAAAATAGAAACTCAGTCCACGTGTCTTCTCCGGCCTGCTTCCAGCATCTGGGACTCTAGACCTTTTCATCTATGTGGGAACCACCGCAATGGGAAAAGCCCCGGTCCGGAACTCCTCTGCCGCTGGCCCACGGGACTCCGCCTCCCTCACCTCACTGACCCTGTGGGCCGCCCGTGGGCCCAGGCCCAGGGGCCAGGGCCGCCCCTCGCGTGCTCTTTTTTTCTTTTTTTAACCCACAGGGCATGGTACCCTCATAGTGGCAGGTCTTTCTGCCTCAAATAATTCAACATAATATCCAAGATAATCCCACATAGCCATGCCGAAAGAGCAGCTTATCTCCCAGGTGATTCTAGATTTAATTAAGCTAACAATTACTACTAGTCATCACTAGATACATTAACTAAATTCTCTTTTGGATCCACAACCCCATTTCTCATTTTTTTTTTCATTCAGCCCAAACCAAAAAAGATTGTTGTCATATTTGAGTTCTTCACTTTGAGTCTATGTTGGTGTCTTCTCCCCCCCCATGATGAGGGTGTCAGCGGTTGGAGGCAAGTATAGTTAGGAACAGAATAGGGCAGAAAGAGATTCATTTCTCAACATTGCCAAAGTGTTCAAACTTGGACAAGACAGCTAACCTGTCTGTGCCTTATGTCTCCTCTGAATGATGAAAATAGACAATGAAGTGAAAGCAGACTCCTGCTTAAGGTTTCATGGGGATATGCTTCGCCTAGCCATATAAACACTACCATCCATACTCCAGTTGTGCCTGGTATCGAGCCTTGAGATTCAAGGGGCAAGTGTCCCTCATCTCTATTGTCACTGAATCAGCAAGCTTGTGTGTACCTTCACAGCTAATGAAAACACTCTCACTACTGCTACTTGGATGGCATACGATGTCTTAAATTCCAGGTATTTTAAAATCCAAAAGATGTAAACAGAAAAAAATGAAATATCTCTACATTCATATTATAAAACAGACTCACAGAAACAGAGAGTAGGAAAGGAATTTATCAAAGCCTGGAGGGTAGTGGGGATGGATGGGGATGGAGAGAAGTTGCTTAATGGATACAGTGGTTCAGTTAGATCAGAGGACTAAGCTCTGGTATGCTGTTGAACATTACAGCAGCTACTTAAAACTGTGTATATTGCAAAAGAGCTTAAAAGAATTTTCCATCCTTTGTTTTGTATTCCTAGGAATCAAACCAAATGCCTTGTAGGCGAGCTAGCCAAGCATTCAATCTCAGAGCTACAGATCCCTTTCCCCTCTTTTTGAGCCAGAATTCTCACTTAAGTTTCCCAGACTGTCTTTGACTTGTGCAGCCCAAATACCACGGAGAATAGACATGCAAAGAAAGGGTTTAATTGCTAATTGATATGCTGATTTAATGATTATATACTATGTGCATATATTCAGACATTGCTTTCTCCACAACTTCCTTGTATGGTTGTGCATACCTATAATTGCAACCGGTGGGAAGCTCTGTGTCTCTGTCCCTTTCTGTCTCTCTGCTTCTGTCTCTTTGTCTGTCTTTCATGTGTCAGTCTGTCTGCCTGCTTGCCTACTTGCCTGCCTGCCTGCCTCCTGCCTACCTGCCTGCCTGTCTGTCTGTCTGTCTGTCTGTCTGTCTCACTCTCAAGGAAAACCCCACATTCTACTTGGAACTTATTTTGAAATTTTGTTTCTATTATATACAATTTCTTTTTCAGCAGGAGGCCTTCCAAATGCATGAGATAAATAGGATCCAGAGTGGCCCAAAGACCCAGAGGTAAGGCAATTTACACTGGTGGCTTTCTTTGAGTAACATTAAGACCTAGTAATCTCCCCAGCATTTAAGAGGAAGAAATGTTAAGGTGAATGTCTCATTAGCAAGTTTGTTATCTTGTTCTGGCATCAGGAGAGGAAGCTAGCCACCAAGAATCAGAGCCCCAGGTGCACATCTGGCAGTGGTGAGAAGTGTACAGCAGTCAGTCTATCTACACATCTGTTCCCCCAGCTGCCATTTCTACTGTGTGTTTGCCTCTGTAGAGTCACTGAGCTCAAAGCATCATGCTTGATAAGGGAGTTGGAAGCCTTTGGCTTGCTCCTTTAGTGTATTCTTACTAAGTAGGATGCATAATGCTGGGAGTCTGCTCTTGATTCAGCCAGGGTCAACCGCATTTAACCCTGTGAACCTGGACAAGTAAACCTTTCACATTGGTTATCTTAGTTACTCTCATGGTGGTAATGAAATAGCCTGACAAAAACAACTGAAGAGAGAAAGGGTTTATCTGGGTTTATAATTCCGGAGGTGTACAGTTCATCCCAGTAGGGAACATATGGGACCAAGCAGGGAAGGGATGGCAGCAGGAATAAGAGCATGCTGGTCCCTAGCATCTGATCAAGAGCAAATAGTCGATGGGGCTTGGCTTTAAAACATCAAAGGCTACACATTGGCTAACTTCCTGCAGTGAGCCTCCCCTTCTCAAAGATTCCACAACCTTCTCAGTCAGCAGCTAACAATAAGCTTTCAAACTCCTGAGCCCCTGGAGGACATTTCAACTTCATACCACAAGGTCTCATGTAGTCCAGAGTGACAGAATTTATGATGTAGGAGAGGATGACTTTGAATATTTATTAATTTCATTTATTTATTATTTATCATTTATTTATATCCTTATTTTGTGACAGAGTCTCACTATGTAGCCCTGGCTCTCTTGAAACTCACTAGACCATGCTGGCCCGGAACTCACATCTTTTTCTCTCTGCTCTGGAAAACTCTCTTCCCTTTGTTCTGCAATGTTTGCTGTGCCTTAGGTATAGGGATTGTCCCTATGTTCAGTTGTTCTTTACATTTTTAACTAGGTGTGATTTTTCTGTAATGTTCTTAGCACGAGAGAAAAAGAAGCTCCTTTCAAGAATGGTAAGAGGAACAGTTTCCTGTGGGTATGAAGATAAGTATTTAGCAATTATGCTGGTTCAGAAAACTAGAGTACTAGGTTCTCTCTAGGATCTATACGCTCCAGCGACAGGTAGTTATCTAGATTGACAGTACCAGGCATGAATTTCTTTATATTGAGTGGGCCTTTAGTTCAGTTAAACAGCTGATGATTTCCAGTAATATTGAAGTGCTACTATTGCACCTTTGGGCATATTTACCATAGTGGTCATTGATGAGGTTCATAGGCATTACGTCTCTGTAGGACTTTTAATTACTTTTTTCCATGGCCACCTTGTATATCACCTTAAGATACCATGAGAGATAGTACTCATTGGAGGAGACTTCAGGGTCAGTTCCTGCTTAATTTCTCTGAGTCCTATGTGTTGCAGTAAATATTTTAAAAACAGCTGCTGGTCAAGCTGACTGTTTAAGCTGCGGTGGCTCTGCCTAGCTCAGCCGCCATGTTCCGTGGCCAGAGGCCACGTGCTTGCTGCAGCTAGAAACGGCCAGCTAGAAATACCAGGCCTGCCACCCATGAGATACCAGAGTGGGAGATGGCTCTGCCAATCTTCCATGCTGTCTCCGAAAGGCTGGGCATTGCCCAGACCATCCCGCCATCCATGCGGGCCCAGTAGAAAAATGAGACTCTAATGCTGAAAAATTAATCAAAGGCTTTATATGTTTGGTAATGCTTAATAACAATACTCCCATACAAAGAGAGTTGTTTCCCAATTAGCTAACCTAAATTAAAGTTGTTACCCAGGACTGCTCTCTAAACCTGCGTGGCTTTCCATTGCTCCTACATCTCTGCTCTCCCTAGCTCCTCCTCTTCCTTTCCCTTTTCCTCTCCTTATTCCTCCCACCTTAGCTCCTCCTACACCTATGTATGAATCCTGTAGTGTCTTCAGCAATAGGTCTTACTTTCAAGTTCTATTATGTAAGCAGGAACACTAACAATAGACTATATTATTTAGGGAGTTTCTCTGACTCTTCTTACCATAGGCTCAAAGGGAGTCTTCCCACACCTGGCTTTTGCTAGTCTGTAGCTCTTGAGGGAAGCATTATCACTACAGGTGAACTAGCTTCATTTATGATGTACACACATTGTTGTATGACATGCTATTTTACTTCTGGCTCCAAGCTCCCAGAATAACGACTCAGACTCAATAGATATTTACAGATACCTAGGTCATATAGCTAGGCTCATTCCCTGACTAGCTAATAATCTAAAATAATTTATACTAATGTATATTCTGCCACATGGTTGGTCATCTCTTCTCAGCTACCATGTTTCTGATCTCCTCACATCTTTCCTAGCAACTCCTCCTATGCCTGGCTCTATTCCAGAAATCTTTTTGCTTCCCAGATGTCCCACCTTCTAGTCTACCCTTTTGTACAGGCCTTCTAGTATATCCTTTTTAAATTGACAGGTGATGCATCCATACAATGCACGGAATAGTCTTCCTACAAACACACACACACGCACACACACACACACGAGATGTATTTTTAAATAAACATATACTAAATTCTCTATGGCTTTTGAAATCATGGTTATATCTCTTTTCTACCTCAGTCACCCTTTGGATTGGCCTCCTCGATCCCTTTATGCTTTCCTGGTTTCTGTAATCTATCTATACAATCTATCTATCTATCTATCTATCTATCCATCCATCCATCCATCCATCCATCCATCTATCTATCTATCTAAAGATTCAGAGCTAGAATCCACAAATAAGAGCTATCATGCAGTGTTAGTATGTGTGAGTCTCAGTTACCTCTCTCAGTATATTTTCTCAATCCATTGATCTGAGGTCCACAATGGCGGCATTTTTGACTTTCCCACAGCACTGAAGGATTCTTTTTTTCAACAAACTCACCAACATGTGCCATTTTTGAATTCTCGATGCTATCCATCAGAATGGAGTGAGGCGGAATCTCAAAGTATTAATTTGTGTTTCCCTGATGCTAACAATGTTGAATGGTCTATCAGATATTTATTAACCCTATGTGTTAATTCATCCAGAAAGGAATTTCTGGAGGACTGCCAGAAGTAACTGAGGACTGAACTCAGAAGTAAACACACAACTACAGACACCAAACTTTTAGTACAAGTATGGAAACCATGTGTTAGAAAAAACAGACAATACCTTCAAAAAACGTTCTAGGAAAATTGTATTCCACACAGCCAAGAATGAAGATAGATTCACAATTCTTGCTCTACACAAAAATAAATTTAAAATGAACCAGATATCTTAACATAACACTTGAACCTTTGAAACTCCTAGACTTTAGTCTTTTACGTATAGGATCATGTTATCTGTAATTGGAGATAGTTTGATTTTGGTTACTCTTTCTATCCCATTATTACTGTCTCTTATTACACTTAAGAATCTGAATACTCTATTGAGTGAGAATGGAGAGAGTGGGCACCCTTGCTTTATTCTATATTTCAGTGAAAATATTTCCATTTTTCCCATTTACGACAGTTTCAGGTATAGGTCCATATTATGCTTAGTATGTTGTATTTAGTTCTTATTATGTTTATTCTAATGCAAGTTTGGTATGAATGGTATTGCCAGAAATTGTATAATTATCTCAATAGGCACAGAAAAGCATTGTTACTCCATTTAAAATATCTAAAGATAAGCACTGACAGAGAACACAGTCAGGAAACATGGAAGAAATGTCAACATACATCATTTTTGTCTGCTTCTTTAGGCCACCATTAACATTACAGAAGTACTGCTTTACAAGGCCCAATCTAACTTGTATTTTCTAGGCTTCCAAATCTCTTCTTTGTCCTACAAAGTGTTTACTTCTGTGAAAGTTTGTATATCCATTCTTTATCACAGATATAATCCTGTGTTATTTTTCTTAGTAATCATCTTAATTTGAAAAATTAACCAAAGCTAAACTATCTATCATATGCTGGCTTTTCATTTTACAGTATTTCTATTGTGGTTACTTTGTTTGTAATAAGTTGGGAAAAGTGAACCACCTAGACAGGGCTATTACTATTTGATTATTTATTAGCCTATCAATCTTGACCAACTTTGCATTTTCTGTCTTTCTACAGAGAGTAATCGCATACATACATACATACGTACATACATACATACTCACACAGGCACACACATACGCACACATAGACACACACCATACACATACACATACACATGCACATATACATGCATACACGCCCACACATACACACACATACACTCACCACACACACACACACACACACACACACACACACACACACAACACACACACACACAATTTCACATTCTCATTTAAGTGTTCAGAAAATAAATTCATCTAAATAATATTTTGTTTATTTGTATGTGAGGGAGGAGTGTGTCATAGGACAACTTGTTGGAGCTTGTTCTCTTCTTACACCACACAGGGACTGGGTATTAAACTCATATATCAGTCTGCCATAACTCTTGGTTGGTAGTGCCTTTACTTGCTGAGTTGTCTCACCAGACCCAGAAAATAAAATTGTTGAGGTTCATTTAACTACTTAAGATGAAGACAAATTATCAAAGGACTTTTGTTTGTTGTCTTTTCTCTGGTTCTGCTACTCTCTGATAAAATTGCACCAAGTGTAAAGCATAAAATAATGAATAGCAAGTGTGGTTAAGCATTGGGCTGCTTTATCTCAGCTAAGCCACAAAGCAAGCCTATGAAGCAGTTATTGTAGTTGCTTTTATGTTTTTCTTTCCGTTTAAAATTTGCCTGTAATATTTTGTTATTTAGTTTTTACAATTATCACCATACAGAAGGAAGTAGGGAAGTACACGACTTTGTTAATTGCCAAAGGTCATAGAGCCAAGGCATGGAAAGGCAGGGCTGTAATCCAGACCATGTGAGAACAAAGCCTGTGTTTGTAGCTGTCTTTATATCTGCACACATTAAGGGTTATTCTTGCTCTAAAAAAAGATTCAATGTTGCTAACTCATTTAAATGCTATTCTTTATTTGGGTTTTAAAATGTTTAGTGAAGAAACATGTTATAATTTGGGGGAAACAGCTGTACGCTTCATTTCTCTTTTGTGGCATGGATAACTGAGAGGACTACGAAAATCAAGCTCTTTCTTCTTCCCTCTGAAAAACTGAAGTGGCTCTTTGCAGAGCAATGAAGTAAGAGATGTATTATTCTCCAGTTGGATGAGACACGTGCCATTAGAAGGAATACGATGCCTAATCTATCTCATTCTCTTTCTCTCTGGTAAAATATTCTTGTGCCTTAATTATGGAAGAGAGAACATGAGAGTTCAATATGAGTCAAAGTTTGTCCTGTTGTGAAGAGGCTAATGGATTTTCACACCTGATTTCCATCTGCAGATGTAATCAGCCAGAAAGGAAAGAACTCTCTCACAGAGTTCAAGGAGCGACACTACAAATACCATACTCATAGCCGAGGTTTAGAAGAACAAATCGATTTTTCATCATTTTTTTTTTTTACCTGGAGCATTAATCAATATGATCAATGTAACTACTTAAGAAAGGATGTTTGAACACAAGTATTGGAAAGAGAAAAGGGGAGTGGTGATTATAACTCCTGGGTTAGGAGAAGCAGTGGCCCCCACAATGTGATCCAGGGTGCCAAGCAATCGTTATGCAGTTTCAAAGACAATTTGTGTGCGTTTGACAATTAAAACAGATGGGAAATTGATTCTCTAAGCAACCTTTCTCTAAATGACATAGCCAAGTATTCAGTGGTTGCTGGAAATCCATGGTTTGAAGCCTTTTTCTCTCCAATTACTAAGTAACTGTTGGTAGAGTCTATTTAAGCTAAATAAGTAAAATCCATTTATTCATGTTGCACCTTTCAGTTGAAAGACGAGTTAAAAAATATCATTAGTGGCTAAGCTCTGTACCAAGTCAGGAGCTGTATTGGCTCCTCATGAATATTTTTCATAAAATTCACAAAAAGGCTAAGTTTGTGGGCAGAGGTAGGACTGATACCAAGCTTGAAAACTGTCCAAGTCTGATATTTATAACCACTGTATACGAGCACTCTATGTGCTATCCTTTCTGTATTAATTAGAACCCAAATGCTATTTTTCCCTTCCTTTTGACCTCCTTCATCTCCTTGGAATTCCCTAATATTCCTTACCTTTTCTTCTACTAAAATTATAAGTCTGTTAGTCCTACTTCCTGATTTTGATGTCAATATTTTAGAGGGGTTCACTGCTTACCATGTGTTTGTGACTGTATTATTTGAAAGCCTGCAGAGACATGCAGACACTGTGCAAACACACAGAATCACATCAACAACAACATGAGGTGTCATCATGCCAGGGCATCATGAAGGTTTATCATCCCTGAGATCACTGCTTTTCCTTTTTCTCCAACATTCTTGCTCTGTTCTAAGTGAACTAGCTTGTTAAAAGATCATTTCTATTTTCCAAGTCTTGGCTTCTGTATGACTCTGAGTTGCCATTTTCCTGAGAGTATGCCATGTTATGGGCCTTGAGCATCTTTTGAACAGGTGGCTTTTGCTGGAAGAGTATCCCACATGATAAGACCCAGCTACTTACTGTTCAAGTCAGAGGCCACTTTCCCAATTGCTAGAGGAAGTGTAGTCTTTATTGAAGAGAGATGCTTCTTTGAGATTGCGTTATTGAAGAGAAAACAACACTAGGAGCCAAGAGCTAATACCATATAGAGTCCATCTTCTAAGAAAAGTTGAGTGGGGAAAAAGTCTGAGCTACTCCTGAGGTTATGATGGCAGGACATTTCTGGAAAGTGATGATGTGTACATATGTGGTGTACACAAACACCTCTGTTGGCAATGCTCCTGGAACAAACTGGATGATTGTTCTATACATGAGCATATATACATGTTGAACCTAACACCATCAGCAAGCTGCTTTTCTACTTCAACAAACTTAAGTAGATTATATTGCTTACCAGCTGAGTCTTTAATGATTACAGATTTAAATTTTAGAACTATAATTTTTAACACAATGAGAAGTGAGTTCTCAAAGGGCAAGGTGTCTTTATAACCCAGTAGGCATAGTTGACGTTATGGTCATGTGTTCTCTGACTTGCTGTAAAGATACAGTATGAGTGTCAGAACTGAGAGGAAATATAGCCAAATTTAACAATTTAGAATTGCCACTGCAACACAGTTGGACCTGAGTTGTAGCTGTATTACATACTCATGGGCCTTGACTCAGCTATTTAATCATCTGGGGTTTCCTCTCAATATCTGTAAGTCAGAATATTTTCCTTGCCATGTGAAAAGTGCTTAGAAAACATGAGCTGTTCTAATCATATCACAAGTAGGCATTTGCATTTATATTTGGGGCTTATTTACTGGTTTATCACCTGGGAATCTTAATGAAGACACAATTTGAGTAAGATAATCATGTATTCCTTATGTTACATTAACTTGGATAGTTGAGGTAGAGTAGCTGATGCAAGAAACAGCCAAAAAATTTGAGAAGCTTAACATCTCTATGTTTTATTTTATACTTAGGCAACAGTCCAATTACTGTTTATCACATCTTACCTATGTCCATCTAAAGGCCCCAAATTGTTTTGCTGCGCTGGCAAGATAGCTCAATGGGTAAGGGGATTTACTCAGGACTAATGACTAGAGTTTAATTCCTGAAACTCAAAACTTCACATTGTCTTCTCCCTCCACAGATAAACAATACCATAAATTACCCCAGAATAAAATACATGTAAAAATGTTTTTGTTTGATTGATTTTTAAAGAAACCTCTGCTTTTTTATCTCCATCTCCTAATTTTGAAGGGTTATTGGCGCTCCCTCCATTTAGTTAGGAGAAAGAGCAGAATAAATGATTGTATGTAGAGGAGAACCTGTCCCTTAATTGGTGTCTATCATATAGCCTACATTCTACCAAATATAATTTAGCCTCATATAGTTGTACAAAGTACACGGAAGGCTTGGATATGTTGTATAATCTTATTTTCAGGAAGAATAGGGTAGGTATTGGTAAATAACTAGCTGGTCATTACTACCTTATTTCCTTCTCTTGGTCTCAAAAAATGGAGCAGAGTTCTAAAGATGGGATGGGGCAGAGGTAGGATTTTATAATATGCTATGAAATATCTAGTGTTTCATTTGGACAATGAATATTGATCCTAGCTTACATTAGAAGAATTACTAAATATTTCCTAACTGTGATTTTTTTTTAAATATGTTATATGGATTTGGTTGGCACCATATGCTAAAACCAGTGCTTGCCAATAAAGAAAAAGAAATCAAATATTTGACTATTTCTCTGTATAAAAATATTCACTAACAGAATAAATCTTTATAAGTAGAAGTTGAAACTCTACTCTTATAGTATATCAGCTTATTCATTCAACAGAAATAAGTAGGATTAAAGAAGAATCTATGCTAGTTTCCTAGGCAGTGATTAGTTTTTAGCTTCACTATTTGATAGCAGAAAGGCCTATAATCAATCATAGTTTTTGTTCTTGATTTTTGAACCTATAATTGTATCACTATGTTTTCAAATTTCAGTTCACAAAATTTTATTACAAGAAATAAAAAGCGATTGAAGAAAATAGTTGATGGGAAAGGAAAATTAATAAATTACTACTTAATTTTGAAGGAATATACATGAATAATCATGACATCAACAGGAATTATATGAATTATATCTATTAATTAAAAGGGTTAAACATATGATTACATGTTTCTCATTTAAAAATTGAAAACTCCACAAAACTAAGAGGTAATTCATGGACATTATTTATAAATTTTAAGATGCCAACAAAAATGTAGACGATAAAGTGTTTATTTCACCATATAAAACATCACAAATTTGAAACCATTGATCAAATATCTATGTGCTTCAAAATATGATAGATTGATGAAGAATATCTGTTGAAATTTAGTTTTGAGTAGTTATCTTTAGCAGGCAATAAAAGCAGTGTTAAACTTTTAAGAAATGCTGTATGACTTTAAGAATAGATAAGTCAAGGACAAGGCCAACTATTAGAAAGTTAAGAGTAAAAGTCTCAGGATACTGAATAGGAGCATTAGTCCCTTATTTTCCACACAAGGAAAAATGAGCGAATTGGCTGTATGGTTTCATTATGAAGAGAGTGATTGCAGAAAAATACTGAATATAGCAAGAAAAAGATGGAAACTAGAAGATTCAGGAGTCCAACCCAACCTTGTAGTAAGAGAAAATAGCCTGATCTTTCCTTTCTGGTCGTACAGCCAGAAGAGGTGTAGATCCTCTGCTCTGTAGGGATAAAGGTAAAATAAAGTCCCAAAAAACTGTCTTAGCATAGATACTTGTGATTCTACCCATGGGAAAGTTTCAAAACATTCACAGATTTGTAGCCTAATTAGATGAGTAGACAAGGTTCTGGATAATAGCCTGGGTTTGGGAAAAGATTTCATAAAATCACCTAATAAAATTCCAGGGTGTTATTGCCTGGAATAACTCTTAAGGAGTTTATTGTCTAAACTTGGATTACTCTGAGGTTCTATTGCTCCAGCTGGGTGGGTTGGTTAGCTGTCTCACAAAGCAAACTTGGCTTGGTAGAGAGATTCTGACTTAAACATGTGGAGTGTTCTATGCTATAGGAGATGACTGTATAACAGAAAGGGTATTGGAGAGTGTGGTTTTAACATTCAGAAGACCAGTCATTCCTATCCTCATTCTATTATTTGAAGAAATGGCAATCACCTTTGTGGTACATAACATTTCTTCTCTCTGTTGTTAATACACACAATCTAAGGATATCTAAAGAAGGGAGGGTCATAAAGTTATAAGCATAGAGAAACAAAAGAATCAATCATGATGATATATTACAGCTAGTTTGTCAAGTGTTAGGGGCAAAGAAATGATTTTAGAATTCACAAAAGAATAGCATCAAATGGCACTTAAGTGCAATACCATAGGCTACAACAGACCCTTCAGCAGAAACAGTAGGCCAGATGAATGGAATGATGTGTTCCAAATCTTAAAAGAAAACAATGGTCAACCATGATTATTATACCTAGGAAGACGACTCAGAACTGAAGGATAAACAGTGAGTTTCCAAGATGAATAAACAAACTTAGGAAATTCATGATCACCATAATCAATTTTTTAACTAGAATTCTTTTCTCAGAAATGAAAGATAAATACCACAATAATAGTATGTGAAAGTGTCAATCTTAATATAAGAGTAATATAAGTGTAATGACATGACAGAGTTAATGAAAAGAAACCATTGTTACTATAGAAATGGGACCACGAGGAGAATACAAAATTGAAGAAAAAAATGACCATTCTTAATAAGTGGGTAAAAAAGGCCACAAAATTATCAGCATACATCTGAACATTTCAGCTGGGCTGTGGTGGTATATGCCTCTAATCTCCAGCACTCAGGAGATAGAGGCAGAGACAGAGATAGAGACAGGCAGATCTCTGTGAGTTAGAGAGCAGCCTGGTCTACAAAGTGAGTTCCAGGTCAGCCAAGGCTACCCAGAGAATCCATGTCTCAAAAAAAAACAAAAAAGAAAGAAACAAGGGAAGGAAGGAAGGAAGGAAGGAAGGAAGGAAGGAAGGAAGGAAGGAAGGAAGGAAATAGAAAAAGAAAAAAAAAACCTGTACTTTCAACAATGGCTCTCCATGTAAATAGACATAAATCTCCAATTAAATGATACAGAGTTGATTACTGAATTTTAAAAATTCAAAAATATGCTGCCTACAAGAAACATGTCAGTTGCAAAGGCTCATGGTACTGAAAATAAAACGATGAAAAATGATATTCTAAGAGAATTGGGTTATAAGGTAAGCAAGAATGGTTTTACTTATATGTGACAAGATAAACTGTAAGATAAAATCTTTAAAGAGACAAAGAATGCCATGATGTAGAGTTTTAAGTCAGCCATAGAGAAGAATATTTCATTTTAAGAAAATTGACCAAGAGAGGGGCAGAAGGGGAGTAGTATTCAGGTTGGGTGAGGTTTTGGTGGGTGATGGGTCCTGGGTGCCTCTGACTCCCAGCTGCATCTCTGGGGCTTAAGGTTGTGGGGGAGAGTTCTTATCCTCTGCTCTGAGTACAGTTGTTCCTCTGGGATGGTTCAGGATACAGTGTCTTCACAGGAGCAGACCAGCTAGGAGTCTATCCCAACAAAAAGGATTTCAAACAAGTGTTAGTACGTGTGTTAAGGCTCTTTTAATTGTCGAATTAGAAATACTTTTTTTCTTCTAGAGTATTTAATATAAATTGCATTGACTGTACACTTTCTAATTGTGTTAGTGTGTTGAAACCCAGCATATCAGTTATGGAGGTCTATCAACCAGCTTCTGTTTTATTGTCCTGAGTATCACAGAACCTTGGTCTTCTGAAAAAAGCTTGCAAGTACTGGAAGAAGTAAGTCAGGCTTTAAGCAGAAGCAAGAGGATAGTGGGTTTGATTATTGCTGGTATAACAGCTTTAGTTTCATTAATTGCTAGCACCACTGCTTCTGCAATTGCTTTGACATGGGAAGTTAAGACAGCTACTTTTGTCAATCATTTATCAAAACATGTTACTAATGTGTGTTGAATATACAAGAATATTTAGATAGGCATTTGAACAATGGATTGATGCTCTTTATCCTATTCGAATTATTGGAAGGAGGTTCAGAGTTTAAGAGTAAGGAGCCATCTTGAGTCATGTTAGTTCTACAATTTACAGTGGTAGTCATTATAATTAGGAAAAAGTTTAAAGACACTTGCAGTGTGTTTGACATAATTCTATCACCTCTCTGGATGTTTTAACTTTGCATAGTGAGAGTATGAATTTAAAGAACGCTGCTCTGCTGAGCATTGATGTGGCAGATATTGCTGATAAAATTACCCATGGCCTGAGGTCAGTATTTCTATTTTGGTCAAGCTGCAAGAATGGTATATATAGTTTGATCATGCTAGTCCTTTTTGTTCTGAGAATACTTTTATTCCTGCCCATTGTGTTAAAGTTTGTCTTTAACAATACCAACATGTTGACAGCCAAAGTACATGGCTTTAACCTGAAAATGGACACCCAGAGCAGAGTTATTAAATTAGCAGACTGGCAAGCCAAGGATGGGTAAGCTTCTGCACAGAACCTGACCAACCTAAGACATAAGTGCATTGCTTTGGATAATGCATATTACATGATGGGTAAAGAAGGCATTCTTGTCAGAATGACCTAAGACAGGCTCAGTCTTGTTTATGAAATAAAAAAGAGGGAGAGGCAGAGAGCTTTTGAAGCTGCTTGGCAAGAATCTGACATTGGCCAAGGACAAGGAAATGGGCTGCTTGGCAGGAATATGATATTGGCCAAGGACACGGAAGTGGGCTTCAGGCAGAAATCTAAATCTTAGGCTAAAACAAAGAAGTAATTTCAGGCAAGAATCTAAATATTAGGCTAGAACAAAAGAAATAATTTCAGGCAGAAATCTAAATCTTAGGCTAGAACAAGGAAGTAGGCTTCAGACATGAAAATGACTTTAGGCTAGGACAGGGAAGTAGGCTGAGAATTTGGTCAACCTGATAAGCCCTTAGAAACAGTGATCACAGAAGTGTTCAGGGAACTTTGTTTATTGCCTTGCTTGTTCTTTGACTATTTATATTTATTGTCTTGCTTGTTCCTTGACTATTTACATCTATTGTATTGCTAGTTCCTCAACCTAGAACTGACCTTAATACTTGCACGTAATTAAAATGGTATAAAAGCAAAAAGGAGGATGAGGGATGGGATAAGGGTTTTCTAGGGAGGGAAAATGGGGAAAGGGAATGGTATCTGAAATGTTAATAAATAAAATATTCAATAAAAAAGAAAATTGATGGAATTTGATTATCATACAAAGTATGATTTCTTTAAAAAGGAATCATGAGAAATTGGAGAGACAGCTCAGTGGTTAAGAGGACGTACTTCTGTGACAGAAGGAGACTCAAGTTTAGTTCCTAGTACCCACATCAGGTGGGAGCCTATAACTAGTTTTAAGGGAGTCAGATGTCCTCTTCCAACCTCCACAGGCACTATACTCACACACACACATGAAAACATACTCACACACAAATACAAAGAATAAGTTTTAAAAACAGGAGTCATGAAAGAAAGAGGAGGAGGGATTGCTTAGAAGGAAGAGAGTGTTTGGAAAGGGGAGGGACTGTTTCAAAGAGGGAAGGGTCATAAATGTCAGAGAGAGAGAGAGAGAGAGAGAGAGAGAGAGAGAGAGAGAGAGAGAGAAAAGAGAGAGAAGTAAGTGATGAGAATAGGAGAGAATAGGAGAAGGTAATGGGCTGACTACAGTATGGATAAGACCTAATTAAAAATAATGCAAGGCTGAGCTCTAATATCAACATAAAACTGGATGCAAAGGAGACTATATGATACACAATTGGGTGGGTGGAAAGTCATTTTATTTTGATATTCCCAGAGATGATATGAGTAAATTAATTTTATTGTCTTCTCGCAATCCATTTTATAATCATTGTTCATATTGTATCTTAGAGCTGTACATTTTTGTCATACAATGTATTTTGTTTAAGTACGATGATGTGACCTACTTAGAATTTTTTTTAGAGCCTGTAGGGCAGAGATGTGTTACTTCTTTTTTATTGTATTGGAATGAAATCCTCTTTCTATAAAGTCTCTATTTTATCATTTGGATGTATTCAGTTAGGGTTAAACAGCACTGGAAAAATTACCTGCAAACTAGAGACTGGTGTATGTGAGAGTCTTGATGAGAAAACTAACCAAAACTGCACATGCCAATTAGACAAAAACCTTAGTCAACAATGTGTGCTACATCTCCAGTCACAGTGATGCCTGCTACATATATTCATGATTCACTATGTGCATTTAATGAATTGGGGAGTGCATTTTACATGGAATCTAGTAAGCACCATGTTGTCCTTGTAATTTTCCTTCAACAAGGTAATGAAATATTGTCTTTCTGTCTTTATCTTTTTCTCCCTCTCTTTCCCATTCCCATCTTCTGTCACTCTGTTATTTAATCCCACCCTTTGATGTTTTGCCCTTGTTGTATTTTATTCTCCAATTTGCATTTTCTGTCTATAAATTTGTTTTCATTTTTGTGTACCTGTGTGTACATATATGTGAGGGAGTTGGTTCGACGTTTTGATCATGTTTCATTGTACACATATGTGTAAAATTCCCACCAAAATAAAGAAAAATATTTTTAAAATTAATTTTTTTAGTGTTGAGTTTGCCCTAAATTCTATAACATGTCCCCTTCTCTTTCTTTTCTCCAAACCCTTCCAAAATGCTCCCATGCTAAAGGGAAATTATTGTGAAAGAGAGGGCAGAAAGATTTTAAGAGCCAGAGCATCAGGGTCTTTGCTGTGAGACTGTGACTTCTTGCTTCATCAGAAGCTATAACCATAAAGTCTTACCAACATGACTGCCTAAACATTAGCTGAACAAGGAAGTTTCCAATTAATATGCCAAAACTAGATGGGAGTACATCTCCACTCTCCTTTGAATTGATCTCTCTCTCTCTTTTTCTATCATTATTATTATTTCATGCTTATATGTTTTTGTATATGCATGTATATTTTGAAATATAACCTGTTGAGTCCATATAATGCTACTTGTATGTATGGTTTCAGGGTTGGCTGTTTGACAATGAACAATCAGTTGGTGTGCTCTTCTCTATGGAGGGCTATCTCTCCTGCCCCCACCCACATCTTCACTCAGTTGCCCGTCATTCTTTGTGTGTGGTTGAAGCTTTGTGGGCTCTTCCCCATCTAGTTTGGCACGTTCATTGGTGTCCTCCTTGTTTAGCTCATGTTTGGGCCATCATGTTGGTGAGATTTTATGTGTATACTGTCCGATGTTACCAATAGTCACACAGTCTTAGAGAAAAGTTCCTGATTCTCCAATTCTCCAGCTATGGCAATCTTTCCATGCGCTCTTCTGCAATATTCTCTAAGCATTAGGTAAGTGGATTGATATTTACATGTGTTCATTTGGACTAGGCTCTATAACTGTGCTTATTGATCAGCTGTGGTTTCCTTTTTTTTTTTTTTTTTTTTTTTTTTTTTGGTTTTTTGAGACAGGGTTTCTCTGTGTAGCCCTGGCTGTCCTGGAACTCACTCTGTAGACCAGGCTGGCCTCAAACTCAGAAATCCGCCTGCCTCTGCCTCCCGAGTGCTGGGATTAAAGGCATGCGCCACCACTGCCCAGCTGTGGTTTCCTTTAATGATCTCTGTTTCAATGAAAAGATTCCCTTGATGAGGTTGAAGATTGTGTTCAATTTTGTAGGTGTGTGTGAAGACCAGAAGTTGATGTTCGGCATGTACCTCTACTCTATTGCCCTCTACATATTTCTGTGAGATAGGGTCCCTCACTGACGCAGAATTTGACACTTCTGAGGCACTCATTTCTGAGATCCACCAGCCTTTGCCCTCCACTCTCCTACCCCTTCCAACCATAGTTTTGGATTAAAACGTGTGCTACCATGACTGGCTTTGACATGGATGCAGACATGTGAACTCAGATACTCATATATATGTGACAAGCACTTTACCACGAAGCTATTTTCTCAGTCTTCTGTGTTTTGTTTTTAAAAATCTTACTGCTCAGTTATTTTGGATAAGCAGGAGTTTTGTAGTTATGGTGATATTCAGTTAAGTATAGCTTAGAAGATACAACCACTGAAATCATGAACCCTCTATTTCCATTTTCTGACAAGATTCAAGGGTGTACTATTTAAGTCTATTAGAAAATGAGAAAGAGAAGGAAGGGAAATTATATTCAGCAACTTGAAGATGAAATCATACTTTCTATCACCAGTAATAAAGAGATTTGAGAAGAACCTCTTGAGTGAGATACTATTGCCAGGAACACTATACAAGCAGGACTTGTACCACAGAGATGACTTGAATATAGGCTTTGCAAAAGAGCCTCCCATGTCTTCTAAATATAAAATAAGTGATGGAAAAACATGATGTGGTTTTCAAGCATGATTTTAGGGCAATTATTACAAAGCAATCTGCAGTAAATGTTTTCCTTTCTTTTTTATTTTTTTGGGATACATTTCTTTTAAATTAAAAATATTCTGAAACTCCTTCACAGGGGAAATGACCAAAGTAATTAACTTTCTAAAATTGTCTTATTTTGCACCACTTTGAGTTGTAAGCTAACATGGCTTAATATACTTTAAGACATCAACTGCTAAGGAAGATAAATTTAGTTTCTGAGGCTTGAAAATGAATGTGTTGCTCATCTATTATGGTATAGATAGGAACTAGTTTTCATAAAGCAAAGTAAAACTTGAACTTGGTAGTTTGAAGAGCTGGAATTTTTTTTTTACATATATACTATATAAAAAAAGACAACACATGAATGCAGATCATGACAGTTACATCTACAATGTAAGAGAAACGCTGGCATTATGAAAGTGTCAACATAATCAGTAAAAATTATTTTTGATGACATGAAGAGGGAAAGTGTTAGCAGAATGAGGAGAATTTTCAACAGCAAATACATAGCAAAGTCCTCTCCCCTTGTCTGCCAAGCTCACCCACACTTGTCATCAGTGAATGCAATTAAACTTTTTTTTTTACAATACTGAAGAAACGTTTGGCAGTCAATGGGGGCTAATTTTTTTTTCACTTCTACACAGACCCTTTTAGCCTCTGTGAAGCTGTGAGCTGAAGGAGGTTCAGAGAACCCACTTTGTCCCTCAAGTATGCATTTGTGAATAAATTGAGATAAAACTTGGGGAAATTGAAACAGATCACACATTATTCTTTACATATTAACAGAGCCACAGCCAAAAGGTTAAAATACTTAAGGATAAAATAGTTCCTTCCGGTGCTCTTGGGTGCATTTTTTTGACAAATGAATTTTAATTTTTTTAGACAAAGGAAAAGGGTGAAATAACAAAAATCTCTTTATGATCTCCTTAGGCAACAAGGTAGCATGAAAATTTAATTACTATAATATATAAAATATAACCAGAGAGAATTACATGGCAAGGACTTATAGCCCTTTCCGGTATGTATTTTTATCTGTTATCTTTCCATGAG
Source organism: Mastomys natalensis (assembly GCA_021653895.1). NCBI lineage: Eukaryota > Metazoa > Chordata > Mammalia > Rodentia > Muridae > Mastomys > Mastomys natalensis. The sequence goes on from JAJTUV010000140.1 coordinate 1,288,022, forward strand.
CCTCTGATAAACATAGTGAAAATTTTTAGTTCCGCAAATGTCAAATATAATTGTGGTTTTTGAATTTTTTTGGTCTGTATCATTTTAGTGAAGCAAAATATACAATAGATGGAATTCCTCTTAATCTCATTGCTCACAATATAATGCCGCATGCAGCCACGAACACACTCATATCCTAATGTCTTCCCATCTGATTATATTGAATGGGAAGAGAACTTTTAGAACAAGGAGACCAAGAATCAACCAAATTGTTTTCTGCAGTAGCTGATTAATCCATGTAGGAGGGAAGTATTGGTGGTAGAAATCTAGGTATAATAACTTATGGACCCATTTTTCGTTTTTGCTACCCAATGGCTATACAATTGTAGTTCTAAAGCTGTTAGTATTATTGTAAAATAGAAAATATTTATGATTTCTTGCCTGAGTTCTAATTTTCTATTTAAACTAACCATTCCTTTATTCCATTCCTCAATTCCTCAATTTTCAAGACACCCAAATGGTAAATATTTTCATTTTCCTATTTCAAAGCCATTTTTAAATACTGAATTAATAGGCTGAAAAATTTCTATAGTATTTGTTGCTTTTGTTGTGGGACAACAAACACTTCAAACAAATTCTTTGTATCCAATTTCCAACCATTATGACAGCACATAGCAGAATGACAGCTCTAAATAAAATACTGTATATAGCATCTCCTGTTAGGTGCAATGGCACTGAATACACATCAGTGGGGCAGGCATTAGTGACTAGGTCAGGCAATATATCACATGCCAGACATCTGTGAATCTACTGTGTGCAGCTCTGATACTGGGGATGATGCCTTAGCATTTGGTCATATTATGTTACTCAAACTCACTTGTTCCCTTCTGCACACTCCGGTAGAGCGAACAGAGAGTTGACACAGACAGCTTCACACAGATGCAAAGATGGTAAGAGTCTGTCAGAAACAGACACCTACTCATATTTAATATTCTCAGCAGCACCACTCTGTATTCTTTTCCTTTCACTTACATAGTGTCAATACTAGTTATAAAATGATGATTTAACACAAATGTCTTTTTTTCCAGAATGGTTGATTAGATGGAATATTGCACAGTAAGAGCATCAGGTAAACATGCTCACCAACAGAGATCACCACCATTAATTCTTGCTGATTTGAGAGAGATAATTTCTTTGATTTTCTTTTAAATACCAAACAGTTGGAAAGAAAGGGTAGTCAGTGGTCTTTAGGAGGCAGAGCACGGAACAATTCACAAATGAGAGAAGGTAAAGCTGGATGCTCTGCAGGGTGGAAATAATACCAAGAAAACAAAAATGTCAGACCTATTGTGTTGCCCAGATAAGAATTTCCCTGTGTGCTGTTGGATCTAATTGGTTTACATTTTAAGAGAACTATTGGGAAAGTAAAATAACCACAAATTCTTTCCCCACTGCATATTCATTTCTTTGATATAAGCATATTGTTTTCAACATAACCGAAATATTTTTCCTATTTATTGAAAATAGAGTTTTTTCTCCCACAATGTATCCTGATTATAGTTTCCCCTCCTACTACTCCTCCCAACTCCTCCTCATCTTTCCTTCCATCTGAATCCACTTCCTTTCTGTCTCTCATTAGAAAAGAACAGGCCTGTGTACACAGATCTACCTCCATGGGCTGAACCTAGGCCTCCCTGCACATATGTTGTAAATGTGCAGCTTGGTTTTCATGTAGGTCTCAAACATCTGGAGTGGGGGCTTCCCAAAACATGCAGCCTGTATATGGAGTATGGTCTTCTAAAAAAAAAAACAAACAAACAAAAAAAAACCACAGTTGTTCAGTTATTCATGGAATATTATTTTTTTATATCTCTTGTATTCAGTTTGCAACTACTTCATTGAGAATTTTTGTATGTATATTCATGAGGGATACTGGACTATAACTTATATATTTTTGTTGGGTTTACACTTGATTTCACTATTTCACTATTATTTGCTTTGTGAAGGAGCTTATTGTGGTTCTGAATTTTTTAAACATAACTCAAAAAGTATTGCTTATTTGAAGGCTCTATAGAATTCTTGTATAAGTATATATGACCCTTGGTATTTTGCTTGTTTGTTTCTTTTCATTTTATTCTGTTTGAATGCTTTTTAAATTTTTTTGATTTGCTGAAAATAAAAATTATAAAAAAAAAAAAAAAGAAAAGAACAGGCCTCAGAAATATAACAGAAAACCTAACAAAATAAAATATAATAAGCAAAGTAACAACAAACTCATATTGAAGTTGGACAAGGCAAACAAATAGAAAGAAAAGAGCTCTAAGAGGAGGCACAAGAATCAGAGACCCACTCATTGACATACTTCAGAGTCCCATAAAAATGTGAAACTGAAAGCTACATATATGCATGCAGAGGACCTTGTACAGACATGGGCAGGCCTGTGTTTGGGGCTTCCATTTCTGTGAGTTTGTATGAACTTTACTCAGTTGATTTAGAGGGCCATTTCTCCTGGTGCCCTCCATCCCTTTGGGCTCTTATTTTTGTGCCTTCTGTTTCATGGGGTTTCCCAAGCTCTGAGGGGAGAGATCCCACTTAGAGCTGTGTGTTCCAACACAATCTCTCTCTCTCTCTCTCTCTCTCTCTCTCTCTCTCTCTCCTCTCTCTCTCTCTCTCTCTCTCTCCCCCTCTCTCCTCCCCCTCCCTCCCTCTCTCCCTCCCTCCCTCCCTCCCTCTCTCTCTCCCCTTAATAACTGTCTGTGGGTCTCTGCATTTGTTTTCATCTATGGCAGGAGGAAAATATGCTACATAATTTTCTCACAGATAAAAGCACATGGATTATGGCAACTGATCAAGATTTTAGGAAAGCAAAGGGAATTGTTTTTTTTGTTGTTTTTTGTTTTTTTTCTCTTTTAAAACATATGTATCACATTCATAGAATACTGAATTAGTCAGTCCTGCATTTCTATAATGAAATGCCTGAGGACTGAGAGATAAAGAGGAAAGGTTTATTTTGATCAGAAGTCTAAGAGTTATAGGCCCAAATCAAGCTGCTTCATCATTTTTGACCTCTGGAAGAGGGATACGTCATAGCAGGAGCATGTCATAGAGGAACACTGTTAGATCAAAAGCCAAGAAGCAACTCACAAAAGGGGTAGGAGAAAACGAGGTAACTGAGACATGGAGAAGGAATTGAGGTGCAAAGTAAAGGATAGGCTGGGGGTTTGGAGTCCCTTTTAAAGATGCAACATTTTGAAAAATATTTCATACAATATATGCTGGGTCACATAATGCTTTCCTGTCCCCCAACTCCTCCCACACACTTTCCACATACCTACCCGCCCAATTCCATGCCCTTTCTGTCTCTTCAGAAAACAAACACACAAACAAAGCTCATAAAAATACAATGAGAAAACATGAAACCATCATTTACAAGTAAAAGACCAGTAAAATAAAAATAAATGCCTAAACAAAGCAATACAAGACAAATGTCTACATTGAGTTCACTTTGTATTGGCCGTCTACTAGTGAGAAAGGGGCCGATCCTTGACTGTGGTTAATATCTCCAGGGAGACTCTCTCTATTGCAGAAAACTAATTTCTCTTTTGCAACTGAATGGGACTCAGCCTTTGAAAGACATATCAACAGTTGCCCACAACCAACTCTTAAAAGATCTTCGATCTCTCAATATTACCACTCTGGAATCCAAACCTTTAGCATGTAATTTCTGTGGAAAATTACTCATTATTTAAACTATATCAAATAGTTCAGCCAAAATTAAGAAATACAACCACATATCTGATTCATTGTTCTTTCCTTAAAAGTTGTGGGCAATATTTTAGTCTTACATTTCCATAAATACCTGTAATGAGTGTGTTAATAACATCTTAGAGAATGTAAATCTTTTGGTCAAGTTAATTTGTTATTGAGTTACATGGTGACATTCCTAGATGCTAGCCTTTTTCTTCTAATTCTTTCAATGAGGCAATTGAGAGATTCACTGTATTGCAATGAGTAAGTGTGCAAAATTAGAAGACACCTAAAATATTATGATTATGAATTGATAAATTCAAATTTTCATATGCTAGTTATTATTGTTTAACTGAAATAGTCATTTACAAAGTCGTAATGCCTTTCTGTACTTTTGATGTTACTTATGACATAAACATGAATTCAGAGCTTTAAGTTATGTGGTAGTTGAATGAGACTGACCCCCCAAATGTTCATATATTTGAATGCTTAGTCTCCACTTAGTCTCCTCTAACCTTGTTAGAGGAAGAATGTCACTGATAGTAGGCTTTGAGGCTTCAAAAGCCCAAGCCTGGTCCAGTTGCTGTGGATCAGGATATAAAGCTCTCAGCTACTGTCCCAGCACCAAGCCTGCTTTGCTTTTTGTCATGATGATCATGGACTAACCCTCTAATACTGTAAGGAAGAACCCAATTAAATGCTTTATTTTTTTATAAGAGTTGCCTTGGTAATGGTGTCTCTTCACAGCAATAGAACAGTAAATAAGAAATTATATAAGATGCATAAGATGAGTTAGATAGACATATACTGTACCACACTCACTAGGGAAGAGTGATTGGCTTTGAACAGACTTTAGGTTTGCTAGTTTGTTTGTTTGTTTATTTATTTATTTATTGTTTTTTTGAGACAGGGTTTCTCTGTGTAGCCCTGGCTGTCCTTGAACTCTCTCTGTAGACCAGGCTGGCCTCAAACTCAGAAATTCACCTGTCTCTGCCTCCCAAGTGCTGGGACTAAAGGTGTGAGCCACCACCGCCCGGCTGTTTTGCTAGTTTATGATACAGTATTTTCCAATTAATAGGCACAGCAAAAAGCACTCTGAAAATAGTCATAAAGAATGGTAATGTAAATTATTTTTAGCCATTACCTTGCAATAAGTAATAAAGACATTCTGGCATAGTTCCTTTCAGTATTTTAAATTCTTATTTATAAATTCAAAACTGTAATATGGGACATTTTATTCTCCATTAACATTTAACACATTCACTGTGGTTATATATACAATTTGCCATGACCTTAATTCCAATCCACAAATATGTATTTTAAGTGGTCCATAATTCCAAGAGTGTTTTCGGATCCTAATGCATATTACTTGCTTTCCAGAAAACCTTAAGAATTTTAAATCCTCTGGTAGCTACAAAAATGGTTCTCTCACAATATTTTCATCAACAATGGACTAATTACTTTTTAATTCTTGCCATATTGATTTGTAGAAAATGGTATTTAAGTATTGGTTAAATTTTTTCAATAACTACACTGTTCAATTACTTTAATTCTCACCAAAACAGGTTTGATCCCTTTCTTTAATTACCCAGCTAGAATATAAGCATAATTCTTACCTTTATCTTTTGAAGATACTAAGTCCTAATCACTGTTTCATTTTTTAAGTCTCACTTCTGCTTAAAGTAAATCCAACAGGTATGTAAACTTTATGTAGTAAAGGGACTGGGGAGATGGCTCTGGTTAAGGGCACTGGCTGTTCTTCCTAAGAGCCTAGGTTCAATTGCCAGTACCTACATGGTGGTTTACAACCATCTCTAACTCCAGTTCCAGGGGATCTGATGTCCTTTTCTGGTACCTACTAGCATCAGGAGTGTAAGTGGCAAACAGACATTTATACAGGCAAAAGGCTCATGTACGTAAAATAAGTAAACAAAAGTAAAATAAATTCATTGTCCTTTGTTATTTTCACTTTCCCCATTGCTTTTATATACTTGAGTTGATTATTTATATTTATTCTTTTAAAGATACTATGTTTGATTTTAAGATGATTAAAGCATAGCACAAAATATTTACTTTATTATTGACATTATCACTTATTTTCTTGTCAAATGACCACATAATAGGTTTTCCTTATGCTTTAATATTTTCATTTGAATGTTGCATTTAAAGATTGTTTTGTGGAGAAATTTTATACAAAAATTTACAAAGAATTATTTCGTTAATGGCTATTGCTTTTTTTTTTTTTTTGCGTAAACATGACACAGGCTAGAGTAATTTTAGAAGATAGAATGTCAGTTGAGAAAATGTCCACACCAAATTAGCCTGTGAGCAAGTCGGTAGTGCATTTTTTTGATTGATGATTTATGTGGATAGGTCCATCCAACTGTGGGTAGGGCCAATCTGCTGGTGATCCCCCTGACATAAAAAAGCAGACTGAGCAAGCCTTGAGATACAGGTCAGTAAACAGTACTCCTCCATGCCCTCTGTATCAGTTCCTTGAGTCCTGCCATGACTTCAGGAGATGTGTGGAGAGTTCTTGATACCACTTGAATAATATTGGCAAGATTTTGACATTAGACTAGGACAAGGAAGTAGGCTCAAGATCTTGATCATCTTGATAAGTCCTTGAATACCATGGGACCTTTGTTTATGCCTTGTTTATTCCTTGACTGACTACTTTGTTTATGCCTTGTTTTTTCCTTGACTACTTTGTTTATGCCTTGTTCGTTCCTTGACTACTTTGTTATGAACTGACCATATTCTTTACATGTAACTAGAATGATATAAAAGTAGACTGGAAAAAAATTAAACCTGCTTCAGCCCTTGCTGGGGTCATACTCTAGTGTTATCTTTTTTTTTGTTGTTTTGCTTTTTTGTTTTTTTTTGTTTTTTTGAGACAGGGTTTCTCTGTGTAGCCCTGGCTGTCCTGGAATGCACTCTGTAGTTGGCCTCCAACTCAGAAATTCATCTGCCTCCCAAGTGCTGGGATTAAAGGCGTGCACTACCACTGCCCTGTGTCTAGTGTTATCTAACTGTCTATTCTTTCTTTAATCCTTGCTCCTTCCCTTGAGACCCTGTTGACTGACTGAGCTGGCTTGGTCATGCAGTGCTCTCAATGTAGTATCTCAAATACAACAGGTTCAGTGAAGGACCCCACAGGAAAAGGAAGTACTCACAAAGGAAAATAAAGAAAATTTTGGCTTAGCAATGAGTAAATCCTATAAAAAATGGGACAGGGTAATGGTAGAATGATTTTTGTACATATGCTTAGAGATAATGCTAAAATCTAGAGAAGCAAAGATAAGTCAAAAAAGATATCCTGCTCTAAAAATTCAGGTACATAAAAATAGGGTGGGGGAAGTTTTATACTCCTCAGCACAAAATTTTATTTTGAATTTGTTGACCTTGGATGCTAAGGAACTCTCTGCAACTGAGTGTCTATGGCACCCTACAACTTGGCATACTTATGCCTAGATGAAATGGAAGGATCCACTTACTGGTATATGGCATGATCCCTATCAGGTATTAATATGGGGAAGAGGGTATGTTCGTGGTTTTTTTTTCCCCACAGGATACTGAAGGAGTATGGTGGCTGACAGAGTGATTGGTGAGACATGCTGATGCTGGGACAAAGAATGATGCTGACCTGTGAGCTTGCTGAGTGCCCTGACAATGGTGACAGGGAAGCTGTATTGGGCATACATTTCCAATCCCCCACTGATACATCCAGTAGTGTGGTCCAGACCAGAGATTCTTGTGGCTAGTAATCATTCTCATCTTCTTGGATATCCTTGGACAAGGGAGACAACTTATAATAAGACCATGATGTTCAATGCATTTGGTGAAGGCACTCTTTTTCTGCTTTGTGAAGAATAGTATGAATAATGGGTGAATTTCTATTTACTCAAATTTGGATGAAAAGTATTTCACAAACTGTAACCCAAAGCACAGAGATGGGCATACCTAAATATTATGAGGGATCTGCTCCTGATCCTCATGAGGTGTGACCTTGTGGATCTGAACCCACAGAAAATGTGGAACTGGCATTTAACCAAAGTGTTAGATGGAAAGAATGTTATAATCAACCTCCAATGTAGTTTAATGCTTTCAATAGTATGCAAATTATTGATTGCGCTGAAAATCAATCAAACATTGTACAAAAGTAGATGTTCATAGGTTTTGGGCAATCAGATTCAGGTCATTTTCAACGGCATATTTGGACGTTAGCTGCAGCTTAGTATGAAGTTACCATACCAAAAGATATACAGTGGGGACAAGCTATGTATTTCAAACAAATGTCTGTGCATGTGTTAAGGCTCCTAATCTTTTATTAATTAGTCATGTTAAAATAACTTTTGTTTCCTCTATAATATTTAATGTGAGTTGTATTATTGTACACTTTCTAATTGTGTTAGTTTATTGAAATCTGGCATGTCTGTTATGATGGTCTATCAGCCAACTTTTGATTTATTGCCTGTGAGTGTGACAGGACTTTTTTATTATGAAAAAAGCTTATGAATATTAGAAATGAGTCACACTTTAAGCAGAAACAAGAGAGTAGTGGCTTTGATTATTGCAGGTATAGCAGCTATGATTACATTAATAGCTACTGCCACTGTCTCTGTAATTGCTTTCATGCAAGAAGTTAAGATAGCCATGTTTGTTAATCATTTAGCAAAAAAAAATGTTACTAATATTCTTAGTAGTCAAGAGGCTACAGGATAGGCATTTGGAGCAATGAATTGATGCTTTTTATGATACTATTTAAATTATTGGAGAGGAGATTCAGAGTTTAAGAGTAAGAAGCCATCTTGAGTATCACATTAAATATCAATGGATTTGTGTCACTTTTAAAATTTACAATGACAGTGACTATAATTGGGAGAAAAATCAAAGACACTTGCAGGGTATTTGGCAGAATTCTAACACCTCTCTGTATATTTTAACTTTGTATATTGAAATTACAATTTTAAGAATGCTACTCCACTGAATTTTGATGCTCTAGGTATTACCAATAAAATATTTCATGGCTTAAGATCAGTATTTCTCTCTTGGTCAAACGTCAAGAATGGGATATATAATTTGATCATATTGTCCTACTTGTTCTGGAAATACTTTTATTTCTGGCCATGTTGATAAAATTTGCCTTTAACAATATCAACATGTTGATGGCCAAAATACATGGCTTGAAACTTAAAATGGTTCCTCAGACAGAGACACTAGTTTAACAGTCTGGCAGTAAATGATGGATAAGATTCTGGGCAGAGCTTTACCAACCTAAGACAGAATGCATTGCCTTGTATAATGCATTTTCAATTACAGTTAAGGAAGGTATTCTTGTCAGAATACTCTAAGAAAGATGCAGTCTTGTTTAGGAAATAAAAAGAGGGAGATGTGGAGAGCTCTTGGTGCTGCTTCAAGGATATTGGAAAGAATTTGACATTGGGCTAGAACAATGCAGTAGGCTCAAGATCTTGATCACCTTGATAAATCCCTGAATACCATGGGACCTTTGTTGTTTCCTTGACTACTTTGTTTATGCTTTGTTTGTTCCTTTACTGCTTTGTTTATGCCTTAGAACTAGCTATATTCTTTGCATGTACCTAGAATGATATAAAAACAGACTGGAAAAAATTAAACTCACTTCAGTAGTTGCTGGGGTCATACTCTAGTGTTGGCTAATTGTCTTTTCTTTCTTTAATCCTTACTCCCTCCTTTGAGACCCTGTTGACTGACTGAGCTGGCTGTAAGGATATAAAAATGCAAGGAGTTTTACCTTAGCTGTAAAATAAACCTTTTCTGCCCCAAGTTTCTTATGGTCATTGTGACATCCATGTCACTAGTGCCCAGTGGACATATGATATCAGACTGATTGTTATTGTAGTTTGCTTGGCTCAGAGCTGGATCACATTGATGATTGCTTTTCTTCCCATACATACTACCTTCTAGCACTATGAAAACTAGCCATAAGGATGAATCTTTCAGGTCAATACCAGCTTGATTTTTCATGTCTTATGACTCTAGTATGTGGTGTCTTCAGCAATAAGGTCTTACTATTAAGTTTTGCAAGGATAACCAAGAGCAATGGCAATAGCCTGTAATATTTGAGGGTCTATGTATGGGAACTGCTAATCAACAACTCCCAGAGATAGCCCACTTCTGGCACCTACAAGTGAGGTTCACCTTCTCACATAATTTATCTACTGTCTACTGTGATCCTATTATATGTGAGGCACATAGTGCTAACTCTAAATAAATATGAGGAAGGAACACAAAGGGCATAGTAATTAGAGTGCTTATAGTATTGTGTGAGAGAGGTAGATTTTAGGCAAGTAACTAAAACATTGCATTCAAGATGACGAACAGAAAGGAGACGTAAAAGGTGCTATACAAAACTTTGAGCAGAACTCCAGCCTTAAGTCTGGATGTCTAGTTAAAAAAAAAAAATAGAGGAAATACTAAACAAAGTACATAGTATGTCATTTTTTCACATTGAAAACTGATTCTCTCCAAAGCTAATTAATCAACCTATCAGTTCATATATTTATTTTCTTTTTAGATTGTTTAAGATTTTAACAAATTTCAAGTATATAACACATTATTACTAGCTATAATCACCATAAAATCCATTAGTTGTCTAGGACTTACTTATTTAATAACTAAATAGCTGTATTCTTTACCCACTTCTCGCATCTCTGCAGACCCTCAGCCCTTGAAACTAGTATTCTGCTGTTTCTATAAATTCAGTATTTCATGATTCCACACTTAATTGGGATTGTACAATGTTTATGCTTATGTTTCTGGTTTATGTAACTTAGTATAGTTTTCCTTCATAAGTCTATGTTGTCACAAATGGAAGGGCTTCCTCTTGTATTAATACAATGTTCCAGGCTAAAAGTTCCTTTTCCAAAAGGAAAAGACAGAATAATATCTCACTGTGAGCACATACCACATTTTCTTTTGCCATTTATTGAGGATCATTTGAGTGTTTTACATGTCTTAACTATTGTGGATAATAGTAATAATAATAATTATAAATTTGAGTCAAAGGAAAGGAATGTTAAAAGTGATTTTCATATGTTCATATGTTCAAAAATGCTGCACTACCAGGTTTTATTTGCAATTCATCTACAGCAGATATTTTCATTATTCAAATTTGTTTAAGCTTATGAATCAGCCACACTTCTTGCTAAAAATTCAGTCTTGTTCCCTAGAAATTTGTAATGATTATGCCTGGACTATGGGATAATGCTTCTTGTGCCAGACAAGGCGGGAAATTGTTATCTGGTGCCATTACACTATAGTACAGTCAATTAACTAAATAGCTTTGCAAATATCTAAAAATAGCAGATGAATGATACTGATTTTGCATATTAATTTAATATTGGACAAATTTCAATTTTGAGTGAAGCTGTATTACACATAACCATTAAAAGGCAATTATTTTTATTAATTTAGGTCACTACCACTACCCCTGACCTCCCAAATCCATAATTACATAATGAATTTTACAAAATTATTTATTGTATTAGGGATGCATGTGAAAATATAGACTGAAGTTGACTGTGAATGAGAATAGATGTTTGTTGTGAAAAATGTAAACTGAGTTATCTGGGTATATGTATGTGTATAGATGAGGCCTTTGTGACTGAATTGGATGATATTTTAAATTCAAATAATATGGTTCTTCATGCATTTCTAAGGTAGTGTGAAAGAATTAACAGTATAGCCTTAACTGTAACCAGAGTAAAAGCTCATCAATTACCCTTTCGAGCAGATGTATGTCAACTCTAAGGGACCAGACAGTACTGACAATCATGCTTCTTAAGCCTGCCAATATCCAAGTTACAGCAGCTACCTTCAGTTTTACCTTTAAGCCAGATATCTTCATGTAGCTGCTTTTCTTCTCAGTTACCAGTGTGTGCGCTTTGATCTTTAACAATGTGTCTATAGGAGTTTATTTCAACCCCAGAGAAAAATTCAACAGCCATTTTGACACCTTTAAGTTTAATTCTCTATGCACAGTGGTGAGTATGACAATATAAACTGAGTGCAGTAGACATATGTCTTAGACAAATTACATGTTCTTTACATGTTACTGTAATTTAGTGGAGGACCTTTTGATAAGCAAAATGTTAATTTAGATATTTGGAAATAGATATATTAATATGAATGGGTCTTAGACAAAAACTGAAGGAATGGAATGAACTTGGACATTTTATACATAGAGCTCAACAGTGAAGATGTGCTAAGTACGAGGCCAAGATGTTGGTTTTCTATGATTAAGATTGTAGTCTGAATATTTTAGAACTACTAAAAAAGATACAGAGCTCATTTGGTTTATTATATTCAAAGTTAAATAAAAGATGTTTATCATTTTGTAGCCAAATAAATAAAACATCAAGTGGTCTAACCAATATGGATTATAGTTCATGAACTCTTGTAAAAAGAAAAATAAGTTGATAACAGAAAAGAACCGTGGGCCATATACTTCTTTCTCTTTCTCTTATAGTTCATGAACTCTTGTAGAAAGAAAAATAAGTTGATAATAGAATAGAGCCATGGGCCATATACTTCTTTCTCTTTCTTTTTTTAGAGTTTTCAAATAATGTCAATCATAAGTTGTATAACAAGTTTAATATAATTATATCATAAATTTTCCCCCTTGTTTCACTTAAATTATTTTTGAGGTTATAATTTAATCATACCATGTCTTCCTTACCTTTCTTCCCTCCTTCCATCCACCTCTGATGTCTACTTTATTTCCCCTTCTGAGTGAAATTTAAGCTTCCTCCCTTGGGCCCTTCTTCTTTGGGTCTGTGGATTGTAGCATGGTTATTCTATCCTTTATGGCTAATATTCACTAATAAGTGAGTATGATGTTCAAGGATAAAGATGGAACAGAGATGGAGGGGATGGCCACTCAATGACTGGCCCTACTTGAGACCCACCCCATGGGAGGGCACCAAACCCAACTATTAATGATACTCTGCTATGCTTGCAGCCAATATCCTCGTATAATTCTCCTCTGAGGAGCTTCATATAGCACCTGATGGAAACATATGCAGAGACCCATAGCCAAACATCAGGAAGAGTTCAGGGAGTCTTATGGAAGAGTGGGGGATAGGATTGCATGAACTGGAGGGGTCAATAACACCACAAGAACACCTATGGAACCAACTAACCTGGGAACATGGGGACTTACAGAGATGGAACTACCAACCAAAGAGAGTGTGCATGAGCTGGACCTAGGTCATCTACACATATGTAACAGATGAGCACCATGGTCTCCTTGTGGGTCCCCTAATAATTGCAGCAGCAGCTGACTCTTTTGACTCCTTTTGGATCCCTTTGCCCTAGCTGGGCTACCTTATCTGGCTTCAGTGGGAGAGAGTAAGCCGAGCCCTGCTGTGACTTGATGTGCCAGGGAAGGTTGGGAACTATGGGAGGCTTCCCTTCTCAGAAGAAAAGGGAAGGATTATGGGGAAAAGGGGTGTGTGAAGATGGGACTGGGAGGAGAAGAGAGGGGGATATTCAATCAATATATAAAGTGAATAAATAAATAAATTTAGGGGGAAGAAAGAGAAGACTGTGGCATTGTTCCTCCCCTCCTTTCAGTTATGTTGTAGTTAGTTAGAAGCTTTCTGTTTTTTTCTGGGCTCTCCACAACAGCAGCCTACACAACATCATTGTCTCATTTCCCATTTTGTTTAAATTTTCTCTGTAGCTTAATCAGTATCTTACGCTCTGTTTTTTATGAAAAGGAATGTTTTCATTTCCACACCACATATATGCAATTCTGTGTATGGCTTATTTCATTTATCATAGTATTTTCCTGATTTATCTACCTTGTATTAAATGATACCATGTCTTTCTGTAAGTGTTGAAGTTTTAGTCTGTTACTATGTACTATAATGCTGAATACTGGTCCCAAGTTCTGATTGCCCCTAGGAATAAGGAAATCCTCATGTACACTAAATGATGCTTTGTAACCTTGATCCTTAATTTAAAACTATTGGTTGAATAAAGGTGCCTGCAGACAATAGTTGGGTAAAACAGAGGTAGGTGGAGTTTTGGTTCCTGGGCTTGTGGTCGGAGGTAGGACTATGGGAGAGAAAAGAGAAAAGGTGGAAAGAGGAGAAGATGCCATGGGGTAAAAAAGTCATGAAAACATGGCCATGAGGGTTGCCCAGTTGAAGTAAGAGTGGGCCAGGCATAACATGGAAAGTTGTATCTCAGGGTTTTTGGCAGGGAAATAGACAAAATGGTCATAGAGGGTTGATATCTGTCCAGCTATGGTATTTAAGGCTTATTATAAATATAAAGGTTTTGTGTCTTTTATATGGGAACTGAATGATCAAAGGTGGGATAGAAACCCCTGAGTGATGATTAAGTATTTTGTGCAAGGCTTATTTCATTGATGATAGCATTTTCATGATCTATCTGCCTTGTTGTAAATGATACAATGGCTTTCTGCAAGTGCCTAAGTACTTTATTATATGAACATATAAGTGGATCACATTTCCTGTATTAATTTCATCAATGATGGACTTTCAACTGGATTCCATATTAACTACTGTAACTAATGCTACAATAGAGCATAAGGGTTGCAAATAATTCTTCAACACATTGATATCAAGTCCTTGGGATAGCCAGACATGAGACTGCTAGACTCTCTTATGATTTTATTTTTAGTTTATAGAGAAGTCCTCATGTAGTTATCCATAATGGCTGTACTACATTTCCGCAGACTCATATAAGGGTTCTGCTTCTCTATATCTTACCAACATTGTTCTTTTCATAATTTTCACTGTCTGTGTTCATTGTTCATAGTACTGTTATATGTTTTTATATTTTATATTATATATACATACATTTTAATATAAGTATAGGATATACATTAAACTGCTTTTCCCCACTTCTTTTCACCTTCCTATTCTCTTCATTCTCACTCTTGCATCCTTTGCTTCCCTCAACAGTTTCACTTTTAGTTTCATGTCATATATGCACGCATGGTTCTATGAATCTATATAAAATCTAGGAACAACAGACGAGAGACAATGTGTAATGCTTGTCATTCTGTGACTGGCTTTATTTGCTTAGTATGATTATATCCAGTTGCATATACTTTTCTTCCAATGACATAATTTTATGTCATTGAATTTTATGGTTGAAAGAACTTCCTTGCACACAACATTTTTAAGAATCTTTCTTTCTTATTGGGCACTTAGGTCATTCCCATAGCTTAGGTATTGTCAATAGTGCTAGAATAATCACTCAATAGCTCCGTAATATTTTGAGTTGAAAGCTTAGCTGAATTATATGGTATATCTGGATTCAGTGTTTTGAGACACCTCCACATCGATTTTCACAGTGGCTGAATTAGTTTATTTTCCTCCAAGCATGCTGTGTGTACATATTCTCTTCCTTCACATCGTTACTGTAACTGTTGATACCTGTTTCCTTAACTACTGCCATTCTGGGTGAGGAAATGGAATTCCAATGTTATTTAATCTGCATTTCTTTGATGACTGGTGAACTTGAACATTTATTTTATGTGTTTATTAGCCATTTGTATGTCAGATTTTAAGAAATGTCTATTTGTTTTAGCTCATTTATTAATCATGTTGTTTGAATAAATAAAAATATCTATGTAAATAGATATGCAAGTAGAAAGAAGAATTTCTAGAGGAACAAAGGGAGCTAACTTGAGGGACCTATGCTTTGTATGAAAATGTTCGTATGTAACAAAGTGTCATCTACAATGAAGATATACAAAGATTAATAAAAGTGAAATGGAATAAAATAAAATAGAGTGTCAGATGTAATCACATGTATGAAAGACCGGCACTGGTTGAAACTTATTTCTGCTTATGTAGAAGTACAAGTGAGCTATTGTGTATAGTGAGTTGTGATGAGAAGTGGGCTTCTTTTTATTGACTGAGATTTTAAATGTGAGAACAGAAGGCTACCTACTATTCTACTGTTGTTCTTTTATGAAACTCAATGTTCCTGAGTAGCTAGGAGACCAATATCCTGTACCTGGATGACATAACTTGGGAAAGAAAATGAACAAGAACAAGACAGCTTCATGAAGGCTGAAAAAGGCTAGCTGACCAGTTCTTTCCTTTCCCATTTTAGCCAATGGCAAGCTGTCAAGATTCCTTAATTAAGCCCTTCTTCTGCCATATTGAGAGAACAGAGTCAGTAGCAATTATGACTGCAATGAAAATATATGTGTGACTCTTATTCTCTTTCTTTCTTTTTTTCTTCTTTATTTCCTTCCTTCCTTCTTTCTTTTTTTGTGTATACATGTATACATTTAACTGATTAATCAATTATACATGTGTAAGGGCACATATGTGTCACAGTATTCATTAAAAGATTAGATGATGATCTGATGGAATCATTTCTCTCCTCCCATGCAGGTCTTGGAAATAAAATTCAAGTCACAGAATTGGCAGCAATCTCCTTTATGTACTGAGCCATGTAGACTACCTGGATTTTGCTTTAAAACCTTTTGTTCCCTTGTATGTGTCAGTTGAGCTGGATGACAGCTGAAGTCTAGAAATCACAAGTCAGTGTAGAAGGGTCCCAGTACCTGACTTTAAACACATGGGCTAAAATTCCATGCATGGTCCACATCTTACTTGCTATGGTTGATCTTGGTTGTCAACTGTAGTGGACTGCAAGACGTTTAGAAAACTAGTATAGCACAATCTTAGGGACATCTGTGTAGATGATTCCAGAGATGAATGGCAGGAGAGCTGGAGAAGTGAGGAGGGAGGACACACTTTGAGCATTTGTGGTATCATCCAATCATCTGGGAGCCTGGAGGAACTAGAAGCAGCACAGGGAGGAAGCTGGTAAATGAGAGATCTTTTATTTCTCTCTCTCTCTCTCTCTCTCTCTCTCTCTCTCCTCTCTCTCTCTCTCTCTCTCTTTCTCTCTCGCATTCTTTCCATTGAAGATTAATGATACTTTTAATTTTCCCTGGATTTTTGTCCTGCAATCATAGACAAGCAGAAATAATGCATGAAGTTGAAGTGGGCATGCATGCTAACATCCATACTTAATGAACCCAAGTGCCTAAGCAGATTTATTACCTGCACTGTATATAATTAGATATAAAATCTAACAAACCTCCATGTGAATTGTGAAGTAACACTCTGTTTCTTTTGAAAACCTCATCTTGTGTACAAACATTTTTGTAACACATGTAGATTAATATCTAGAACGATCGGTTTGAAAATGTTAAGTTAAAGCTACAACTTAAGCCAAAATGCTATAGGAAGACAAAAATCAGAATAAAATCACTGTTCCTCTGTAGTGGTGAAAATTAAAGAGAGATCCTTGAATGTATGGTCATATGCTTTTTAACACTTATCCAAATCATCAAATTTTTGTTAAGTTCTCTGGGAACTAAACTCCTCAGTAACTATTATTTTATATTTTAGCATGGAAAATTAATTATTTACTACAGGAGATGTTTAATGTTTTTTATTCCTTTCTTTTCTCTTCTTTTCTTTCTTTATTTCCTTTTTTTGTTTGGTATCCTATTAACTAACATAGGTTTTCTAAGTCTGAGTAAGTTATTGTAGTTAGCTAGTGGATTAATTACACGTAGGCCTTTGCCTAAGCTGATGGATTTTACAGGGTTAAGAGGCAGCATATTAAATTGGACAGTGTCAACTTGCCCCAAGTCCATGATGACATCAGTCACGAAGACTCAGTTATACTCACAGAAGTTATACTCACAGAAACAATTCCACGTGTGTGGAATTTGGGTCAAAAGAGAATTAAAAGGGTCTAAAACCAAAATATCCCTTTGTGTTGCTTAGGATAAATAATACTGGAATTTCTCAGGGTCCTTGGCCAGTAGATAGGGACTGAGGCAGTAAACATGTGCCTTCTTCTGAAATTGTGTGCACAAAGATTGATAGTATTCAGTCATCATGACTTGATCAATCTTGCAACCTCTGAACAAAGATAGAGTTATCCATGGGACTGATCCCCATGGTGCCAGTTAAGCACATGGGTTTATGCTTATATTGCTCCACTTTGAAGCTCTATTTCTCAGGAGGTGAAGGTTGATATTCATGCAAAGAAAAGTATTTTCTTGATTCATATAACTGAAAAACTAAAAAGGACTAAATTCAAGTGCATCTGAATTCAGTAGCTTACATATTGGATATAGTAGCTCATCTGGGTCTTATGCCCAGCTTGGCCATACTTTCTTCCATGTTTTTGCTTCATTTTTAGGGTCCATGTGGTCACAAGATGGCAGCAGCTGCTCCAGCCTACACCTCAAGTTAAAGCCAAAAGGAAGGGGGTGTTGTTCTTTCTGTTTAAAATAGCCCTTTCTGGTTGCTCAAGTAAAAGCCCTAAGATTAACTCTGATTTATTCTGACTGACTTGGCCAGATCTAACTGTCTATTCCTGGATCAATTTCTGCAGCCCGGGGAATTCAGAGTTCTGAGTGGCAAAACTAGGTCTTTTGTTCCAGTCCCTGGAAGTAGTAATTAAGAAGTAACTCAAGCTCCTGGATTTAAAGTTAGACAGTGCTGTAGTTACTGTTAGAAGGAGAAATTGTTATGAAAGAGCATCAAAACTACCCACAATGTCCTTACCATATTTATTATATTCAAGTTAATTCAACACTTAGAAAACTGAAAGTAGAAACTCTAATTGTGGAAAGAGAGAAAGAGCCATGACACTGTCCCCATGTCACTTGCTAAGTCTGTGGTTCCCGGATGATCATAATTGGTTTGATCTTACTTTCTCTGGCTGCAAAATGCAGATAATATTTTCTTTCTGCCTACCCCTCAGGTGACGATGACAAACCAAAAAGATGCTTGTGATAAAAATCACAATATGATGTTCAGTGAACAGCTTATGCAGAAACTGCTGTGCAGTCCTTAAGATAAGTCTCTGCTGTAGATACTAGTACAAAAATTCAGTTTTATGTAGGACAGACAGGGGCTGAAAAGTGGCTAATTACACAGCATTAAGGGATTGAGACAACACTGATGTTTGTTCCACTGTAAACCTCTTAATGATAGTTACTGTAATCCAAATATAAAACTGTATTTTGTTAATTTTGAGTCACATTTTGCTATATTTTAACACCTTTAAAATGAGCATAATAGGTCTTGCTTTCTTACCCTCTCCCTTCTCTCTCCATTCTCCTCCCCCTCTCTCCCCATTTGTTCATAGCCAGCCTCTCCTCCTCCTCTTCCATCTCCTCTTCTTCTTCCCCTCTCTCTTTCTCTCGCTCTCTGTCTCCCTTTCTCTGTCTCTACTATCCTCTCAACTACCCTGCCCATGCCCTAAATAAACTCTATTTCATAATTAAAAAAACAAAGAAACAAAAACTAGCATAAATCTTAAAACTGATGGTTAGGATCCAGTAATGGTATGTTAGTCACTACCCAACTAGGAATGAATTTGTTCACTGTTGTCTATATTGATGTTATTTCAATTGAGCCAGCTGTACATTGAGTTTACATGCCAATCAAAATATTGTGAATGTATCTTCCTACTATACAGAGTCCAATAGAAAGGTGCTTAACAGAAAGACATAGAAAAAGCAATCAAGTACATAGGAGAAACTGGAAACCAATGTTCATCCCTATGAAAATAGATATGACTTTATGTATTCTTATTGTTTGAAAATTAATATATTCTTCTATGACAATGACCACATGTTTTATAGGATCTCAAAAAGGAAATGTCCTGAAAATAAATCTATGTTATGTTTGTTATGAAAAGTGTAATAAAGGGTTGACAGTCATATGCTATGATTTATGAATGTCATAATAAATTTATATTACTGCTATTTTTGTCTTAGATGTGAGTGTGCTGATAAATATTTATATATGAACAACTCTATAAGACCTTTCTAATTAAAAAATGTTGAACAATAAGAAGGCATGTGCCATAGATTAACTGGCATCTATCCTTTTTATTGTAAGCATACAAAATATTTACATTGCTTTTATGGTTTTACAATGGTATTACATTGCTTTTTATCATGGTTTTAGATCTTGGAAGAATTGCATGTACTACCTTGCAGTGCTACTAGAATGAAGAAATAAGAGGGACTTATATAATCTCACCAGTGAGATTTCTGGGAAAATCTAAAAAATCTTAAGTGTATTATTTCTCATTAAAAAAAAAATCATAAGAGAACTTGAGCATAGTGGCACAGGCCTTTAGTTCCAGCATTAGGAAAGCAGAAGTAGGTAGACCTCTGTGAGTTCTAGACCAACCAGGTCTACTTACTCTACCAGGTATGTTGGTGAAATCTTGATTTGATGAAAAAAAAAGTGGTAGACTTTAAAAATGGAAACAAGGACAGATTTCCTTCAGACCAAGGAATTACTTACTCAATCTTGCCTTTTCCCAAAACCTGGCTTTATTTAGCTAAACAACTTTGAGTTAATTTTCAGTTAATCCTTACTCTTCCTCCTGCTCCTTCTTCCCTTCCTCTTCTTCTTTATTCTTTTCTCAGACAACACATTCCAACTGCAGCCTCCCCTCTCTCCACTCCTTGCAGCCTCCACACCTTCCCCCTCCCAGAGATTCACTGCTTCTCCATTTCCTTTCAGAAAAGAGTAATACTCCAGGGATATCAACTGTACACAGTATAATAACTTACAAAAAGACAAGGCATAAACCCTCACATCAAGGTCGGACAAGGCAACCAAGTAGGAGGAAAAGGATCCCCAAAACAGGCAAAAGATTCAGCGACAACCCCCACTCCCACTGTTAGGTGTCCAACAAATCTCCAAGATAAACAACCACAACATACATACAGAAGACCTAGCATAGACCCATGCAAACTCTGGTTGCTGTTTCAGTTTCTATGAGCCCCTGTGAGCCCTATGTAATTGATTCTTTTGGCTGTCTTCTGGTGCCCTTGACCTTTCTGGTTCCTACAATCATCCCTCCCCCCCTCTCTGGGTTCCCTAAACTCTGGCTAATGTTTGGGTTTGGGTCTCTGCATCTGCTCCTATCAACTGCTGGAGAAAGTGTCTCTGATGATGATTGGCCTAGGCACTGATCTATGAGTATAGATATCATCAGGAATCATTTCATTGACATTTTTGGCCAGTTATTTTTGGTTCTACTCTCTGCCTCTGGGCATCCAGCTTCCATTTCCTGGAATGAGAGGAAGCCTATGCCTAATACTGCCTGGATGATCAATTAGTTCTTTGAGGATAAAGATAACTATCAGCTATCAGCCATCTTTATCTTTTTATCAGCTCTAGTAGCTTAAAACAAGTAATTTAGCTTATTGTTATTGTTGCTACTTTTAGAAGTTATTCTGTCATCTATAGATAAAAAGTTCATTGGGGAAAATATCAGTTGAAATTCAGGAACTGGCTACCCCTCTCTTCCCCTTCTTCCTTCCTTCCTTCCTTCTTTCCTTCCTTTCTTCCTTCCTTCTTTCCTTCCTTCCTTCTTTCCTTCCTTCCTTCCTTCTTTCCTTCCTTCTTTCCTTCCTCTCTCTTTCTTTCTTTCTTTCTTTTCTTTCTTTCTTTCTTTCTTTCTTTCTTTCTTTTTCTTTCTTTCTTTCTTTCTTTCTTTCCTTCTTCCTTTCTTCCTTTCTTCCTTTCTTCCTTTCTTCTTCCCTTTCTCTCATTTAGGACTTCTATTCTTCCAAGTAATGGAACTTGATCTGATTTACTAATTTTTACCTCACAAAACACACATAAGAAAATATCCATTCTCAAAAGGTATTCATTTCTAAGTATTTACTTAAAAAACATACTTGATCAGTATTTGCAGTCCTTAATTTGTTTGTACAGTTGATACCATGGGTTAGTACAAGTCACCCACTGCCACTGGACCAGTTTGTAGACACTAAATTGTGGAAGTTCACAGGAGCTCCTTATTCAGAGGCTGTAAAGTCACTGAATGAAATAAAGTCAAATTTGGTTGTGGATTAATTGCATTAGAAACGCTCATTAGCAAAGATTGGGTGTTTTCACTTAGAAGTGAACATAGTTATCACTGTTTATTGATGATCTGCTAGACGTCAGTAATAGAATCTCTTTACCACCAAAGCATGTTAGAAACTACATTTTTTTCTCTAGGAAAATGATAATGTGTATGATTGCAAATATTTAGTAAATGTGAGGTGATTTCTATTTTTCTATCTTTAGGATCACACAGACAGCCACCCTTATCTTGAAGAATTACCAAAGACCATGAAATGCAAATAAATAATGAATACATCCTGGAATTAATTACAGCAAATATTAATTAAGTTTTACTTGCTACGTTATAATTTGTAGAATTCTTTCATATACAGTATCTTGTTAACATCTAAAGACTGAAGGGGAGCTCCTCTCAATTGCTTCTTGTTTCCAAATAACTTGTTACAAAAGACTCTCTGTTTCCTGACTAGTGAAAGCTCCTTAGGATTATGTACTATGCCTGCTAGATTGTCGTGATGGACAATCCCATTATTATTAGAAGTGCTTTGACACAATGTGTGGGAGCAGAGGTGGAAGCATTTTGCGGCATCTTCAGAAATGTGTTAAACTGAAGATGATGGGATAGGGAGTTGGATTGACGTGGGGGAAGCATGGAAACAGAAAGGAGTTGATCGGAGCTTACTCATCTCAAAAGAATGTTTTGCCTCACTTGTTTGAGATAGTGTCTTCCTTGATGTATAGCTGAGGTTGGTCCTGAACACACTATATACCCAAGGCTAGTTTTGCATTCAAACCCTCCATCTTTGGTTCCGAGAGAGCTGTGATTAATGTATATACAATCGCACTTGGTTATGTATCTAGCAGTTTCTTAAATGAACTCGTTTCAACATTTTGTGCCTAGATTGGCCTCAAAGTTGTAAATCTGCATAAGCCTGCCTCCCCAAGTCTGAGATTATAATCACATGCTGCCATATCCAGGTATAAGTCATTTTATTATGGCGACACAACCTCACCTAAATTCATGAGTTGAGTTTTGGGATCTTTGATTTGAAACTCATTATAAACTCATTATAAAATTGAAACTTTTATATTCATTAAAGGCAAACACTTCTAAAAAATGCAGTCTTGCAGAAGATAGGCATTTTTATTTTGAATAAAATTTTCTGACTTGCTTTACTGTAGTACATGTTCATGAGTATTTTATTTAAAGACAGGATGACGAGACATGTCATTTAAATTACAATTCTCAGGGTGGACTTACACATTCCTTCTGATGAAGGCCACATTGTCATCGGGGTCTTTGGCAGATTTCAATAAGCTGAGGACCCCCTACATGAGCCAGCAGGAAGAAAAGATAGGTAGAGAGGCAGTCAGCACAAGCTCTTATTTGCACATGTTTATTTTCAATAATTAGGCACAGTGTTAATAGAAACATCCACTTGAAGCAAAGCCTGCTTGTTTGCACCAACAGTGGAAAGATGTGGTACTGTAGTTTTTCTATTAACTCAAAACACTAACCAAGCAATGAAGAATCAATGCAATGTACATTTTAAAATGTATTTTCAAAGGAGAAATTTGAAGCTAGTATACTAATGTTGCTATAAACGTGTACATGCAAGTTCTTTCATGAACATGTATGCTTCCTCCTGAGTATACATGTAAGACTGTAATCACCTGTTTTATGAGCTGAATAAACTTTTCCGAAGATTGTCTTCACATTCTTGTAATTTCCTCTCAGGTCTGAAAGTTGTTAATTTTGATGATGCCCTCTTAATATAATTTTTCTTTCTGTTATTTTTTCTGCTATATCTAAAAAACTATTGCTTGGTTAGAAGTCACAAAGACAAGATTTTATTAAAGATTTTAATATAAGTTTAGGCTCTTATATTTAAGTCTTTTAATATTTTGAAATGATTTTTTTTATTGGATATTTTATTTACATTTCAAATGTAACTCCCTTTCCCCATTTCCCACCCACCCACCCAGGAACCCTCTAGCTTATCCCCTCCTCTTGCTTCTATGAGGATATGCCCCACCCACGATTTCCCCCACACTAGGGCATCCAGCCTTCACTGGACCAAGGACTTCCTCAGCCACCTCTCCACCTATGCCTGACAATGTCATCCTCCCCTACATATACAGCTGAGGCCATGGGTCCCTCCCTATGTGCTCCCAGGCTGGTGGTTTAGATCCTGGGAGCTCTGGTTGGTTGCTATTGTTGCTCTCCTCATGGACTTCAAACCCTTTCAGCTCCTTCGGTCTTCTCTCTCACTATGCCATTGGGAACCCATGATCAGCTCAATGGTCAGGCTCTGGCAGACCTCTAAGGCGTCAGCTATATCAGGCTCCTGTCAACATGCACTTCCTGGCATCCACATCAGTGTCTACCTTTGGTGACTGCACAAGGGATGGATACCCTTTTGTAGATAAAATAAACCACATCCAATGTCTTACTTCATAATGTGAATAAGAGAGTAACCATAACGAATAATACTTGAGATTTTGTGTTCATATATATTGTTTCTCTTGACTATACACATAGGGATACAATTGTTGGCTGAGTGAGATGGTAACACTATGTTTAACAGTTTTCCATTAATTAATTTACTTTACATCCTGACCGCAGCTCCTCTCCTCTCCTCCTCTCCTCCCAGTCCCTCTTCTCATTTCTTCTTCTTCCATCCCCACACCTTTCTTCTCAGAGACAGGGAGGCCTCCCATGGATATCAACAATCCTTGGCATAGCAAGTTGCAGTAGGATTAGGCACATCTTCTCCTGTTGCGTCTAGACAAGGCAGCCCAGTTAGGAAAAAGGTATCTAAAGGCTGACAACAGAGCCAGAGATAGCCCTTACTCCTGCTTTTAGACACCCCACATGAAGACCAAGCTGCACATCTGTTACATATATGTCTTGGTCTCTCCTATGCATGCTTTCTGGTTGGTGGTTCAGTCTCTGTTGACCCACAATTTTTCTTGCCTACAAGATATGCAAGGAGGAGAAATTGAGGAAATGGCCAACCAATGACTGGCTCAACTTGAGACTTACACCTTGAAAGAGAGCCCATCCCTGACACTATGAATGATATTCTGCTATACATGCAGACAAGAGCATAGCATAGCTGTCATCTGAGAGACTTCACCCAGCATCTGATGGAAATAGATGCAGAGACCCACAGCCAAGCATTAGGTGGAGCTTTGGGAAAGGCAAGGACAGACTGAAGAAGCCAGAGAGGTCAAAGAAACCATAAGAAAACTTACAGAATCAACTATCCTGGGCCCAAAGGGTCTCAAAGGTACTATGTCTAACTTTTCAAAAAAAATGCTACAGAGTTTCCTAATGTGAGTCTGAACCACTTTATATTCTAACCAGTGATGTAAAAGTTAAAAAAAATATATTCTCCACTATACATATTCTCCTGCATGTGTACGTGTCCCTTGTGTGCATGCGTGTGTGTGTGTGTGTGTGTGTGTGTGTGTGTGTGTGTGTGTGTGTGTGTTGTTTGTAGTCATCTTAGTGGCTGTAAAGTGGACTTCACTGGAGTTGGACTTGTATTTCACTGCAGGTTAATGATAGTGGGAAGCTCTTCATGTGTTTATAGAGACATTTGTGTGTCTACTTTAGAAACTATCCATTTGAACCTCTTATCCATCCTTAATTGGGTTGTTTCCTTTCATATTATACTGAGGTTAAATACGTCTGTATATATCATAGACACTAGTTTTCTTTTGTATTTTATTAATTTTTGAGAATTTCAAACAGTGTATTTTGATTCTGTATTCACTCCAGACTCTTCTCTCCCATGGAACTGGAGTTAATGATGATTGTGAGCCAGCATATGTCTGGGGACCATGTCCTAACTGCCGAGGCATGGCTTCAGCCTGTACTAGTCTACATTTCACAGCAATCTTTCAACACTAATGCTTTGCAAGTTAGAATGCATGCTTCTAACATTTTTGATTATGATTAACAATAGTTTGAGTTATGGCAAAATTGCAGATAAAGGTAAAACATAGTCACATTTCTTTAAGGTAAATTCACACTGAAAAGCAATACAATCTGTTTTTTTTTTGGTAGGAACATTATCATCTTGCATATTATTGAGGTTTAGTTACTAGTAGGGATCTGAATTTTAGAAAACCATGAAGCAGTACAGAATGTTCTTTGAGACATTCTTTATTGAAGTGATGTCCAAGACCATCAGTTGCCAGCGCTGTGTGTGAAAACATTAGCTGCTCATATGCCCTCATCTCTATTAACTGAATCACAATCTCTAGATGAGGGTCTGCAACCTTTTCAACAAGCTCCACAGATGGTTCAGGCGTACGCTAAATGCTTCAAGTCACTGAAGGGAGGCCTTTACATCAGAATCATCTCAAAGAACTTCAGAGGAAAATGATTTTCATTTTACAAGTCAGATATAATAAATCAAAGTTTCTAGGGTGAGGGACTACAGAGAATCTCTATGTTTAGAGAGCATTACTGATGCTTTGGCTGGCTTTTTAAATCATTGTGACCATGTGCCTGATAACTTATAGAGGAAGTTATTTTTGGCTCAGTTTCAGAGAGTTCTATTGGCTCTATTTGTTTTCTGGAATCATTGCCTGGAAGAACATCACGGTGATGGGTAGAAAATTCTCAACTCACAGTAGCTAGAGAAGTAGAGAAAAGATCCTATGGGCAGTGGCTAGCGAAAGACACAACCCCAGGGACAGGCCCTAGTAACTTGCTTCACCACCCAGGCCTGCTGCCTGCCTTTCTGCACCTTCTAATAATGATATCAAAAGACAAATCAATCAAGTGATTGGTCAGTTCATTACAGTTGGACTCTCATGCTCTAATCACTTCTGGAAATACCATCTCAGCCACACTCAGAAATATGCTTTATTTAAACTTAGGGTTACCAAACTTTCAATAAAGTTCTAAATATTTTAGACTTTTACCTTATATATAGAATTCCAGAGTTTATTTTTCAAAGGACACTTGAAAATGGCTTTGGAGAAATGGTTCAGCAGGAGCACACTGTTCTTGTATTTGTGTATGTTCAGAGTTTAGTATCTATCTTAAAAAATTATATATATATATATATATATATATGTATGTATATATAATAATTTACATATAATATTATACATTTTATTTATAATAATATTACAATTTTTATTATAATTATACATGTATAATTTTTTGAGAGAGGGTCTTGTGTATTCCAGGGTGAGCTCAGAGTTTATTAGGTGACCCAGGGTGACCCAGAACTCTGGTTCCTTTTTCCTGTATCAACTGGACTCTATAAGTATAGGTATATACCATCTAATCCCTGTGTCAAGTAACAACCAGGCTTGTCTTTGAGAACTATCTTTTTGATGAGGTTGGTGGCTGTAGGAGATATTATTGGGAGATACCAATACTTAATTAATCCTAAACAGAACTTAGTTACAAGGAAAATCCTCTGCATTTGATTTCAATGTGTTAACAAACACATTTCTAGGGTTCTGAAGCTCTCAGAACCTCAGGTGGAAGCTTGTTATAATCTTAGCCTCAGACATCACTCAGGTGTAGGGTTTTAATAGACAGCAGGCTCAGGATTTACCTCTAGGACAGCCTAAGGATGTGGTCCAGTGCTCTTGGCCCAGTGCCTATGTGGACCTGCAGAGGTCTTGCAGGCTAATTTCTGCTGCCGGGGAAACAGCCTTTCTGTGCACTGACTTTCAATGACCTTCCAGCCGTGATTCCCTCCTGGCCTTTACCTGCAGATGTCTGCCTGCCTGTTCTCACCGGCTGGCTTGGCAGAATTGTTTGCACCATCTGTGCTGGGCTGTCTGGGCCAAAAAGGTTTAAAAAGAGGATGGACTTTTCTCTGCAGTCAAAGGTCTGCCTCTCTACCCTGCCTCAGAGGAAAAATTTCCTAGTTAGGTTCAACCACTGTAGCAACGTCCCCACATGTACCTTAGAAAAGGCTCCTAGTTACAGAAAAGCTCTCTGTTCTTGGCTAATCTGCCCCCTTCACCATGAAAAAGCAAGTAAAAGCCAAATATGAAGAAGTATATTTGCATGCCAATGGAGACATAGGTTTTACTTAAGGAATGTAATTATCATGTATTTTATCCTCATTTCACTAACCATTTTATTGACTAATAAGAACTAGTTTAGGACCAAGGACTTAAAAATGCAAACAATTAAAACCATCTTTGACACTGAGAACCTTTCTAATCTGAAGCATTCCTCCTGGTTCTCTCTGCAAGATCTATAAACACCATATGTCGAGTGGACAGAACTGGAGTGTTCTTACTTAAACTCCAGTCTGTTTTCTTTTCTGTCTCTTTAAAAAGAGACAAATTCCCTTGAGACTGACCTAATTGAATCAAAAGACAAAAGACCAAGGACATGATAAGAAAAGCAGGAGCCCAGTGCTAACGGTTCGTGGGTCCATGTGCATATGGAATTACTTACTTTATCATCCAGAATATTCACTTCACAATGTGATCTCATTGTTTGGTTAAAGAGCCTGTGTCTTGCATTTTTTAGCTTTGAAAGTCATGGAGGAAGTCCAACATATAAAAAGTTCTCTTACTCTGGACAAATGATAGTTACCTCTAGATGAGGAATGGGGTTTGCTGCTGAGATGGTTAGGGAAAAAAATTGCTGACATTCAATTTCTGAAGAACATTGATTCCTTTGCTCTAGTAATTAGACATTTGTGATTTAGGAACCTCAGTGAGAAAAAAGTTCTTTACACAGTTGCTTTCTCCTGAAACTTAGCTCCGAACAAGTCTCTGCACCCCCTTTTTTCTGTATTTACCCCTATTTATATATGCAGCAGTATAGGCCGAGACAGACTTTACAGGCAGCAGACTTGTTATTCAAGAGGTCCTTGGGTGATGAGTGGAAAGGCTAACATTTGTGTAAAATGTTCCGTATGTTGATACAATTGAATCTCTGCGTTCAATGGCTTAATATGCTAGAATTTAAAGAACCATGCCTTTGACCATATGTATTTTTTAAAGAAATAAATATTGATGACAGTGAACATATGCTTTACTCAACTGATAAGACACAGTGCCGCATTGTCTTTTCACAGGACTGGTCCATGGGTTTGTGCCTCAAACACTATTCACTTATAGACAATTGGGCTGTTAGTTGTAATATTCAGTAAGACATCATTCTGTGAAATCACCTTTGCCAAATGCTGAGCCCCAGATGATTTCTCCTCAGCATGGAGACCACACCCATGGTTCTTGTGAATAAAGATGAAAGTCCACGTAAGATCTCTTAAAAACAGATTTATACGCAAAGCTCTTTGCAACATCCATCAGGAAAATGCATGTACCTGCAACCATTTGGTTTCACAGATTGCAAAGCACTACATACTGTATCGTGGGGACATTGTTAGGTAGGCGAGTCATGATGCAAGCAAGCCTCATATGCATCTCTCCTCAACCAACCACCACTGAAGCAAGTACAGGCATTTCCTTTCCTTTTTCAGCCAAATTGTATATAAGTAAATGAAGTTGAAGCACAGCCACATGGACCAGCCCTGAACAGAGACAAGGCTATATCATGCTCTTGTTTAATAAAACATATATTTGTTGTTGGCAAATAGCTTTAGACAAGATAGAAAGCTAAAAGGAAAAGAGACAGAGGAAGGGTATTTCTTTGGCTTTTGTGATGGGAGCAAACCAGGCAAACAACTGAACATAAGTACATTTTTTTTAATCAGCCTTTGATGCTTTCCAAGAACAGCTTTAGAAACTCTAATAACAATAATATTAATGTTTTATTTTACTGTAATCTTATAATGTTACATAATAACATTTTGATCACTAACTATACATTAGGCATGCCTCTGCTTTAGAGAGTTACCCAATACAACATGCAAACAGTGTTATAGTTATTTATAATCTCCACATTTCCAGAGAGGAAATCAAAGCTTAAAGAAGATAAGGTTCAGGGTGGCATGCAGCATGGTGGTGCATGAGTGTAACCTCAGGAGTTGTACAAGCAATAGAACCAGAATCAGTAGTGCAAGGTCATCTTTGGCCTCATAGTGAGTTTGAGGGCAGCTTAGACTATGTTAGACTCTGCTTCAAAACAACAACAGCAGCAGCAGCAGCATAACACAACCCAACATGCCAGATAATTTTACAGAGAACAAGTGGCATAAATAATTTGGTATCTTAATTATTCTCAAGTCAGACATTATTCCATAAGGCCAGCCTTAAATAAGAACCCATGCTTGTTACCTTACGTCATAACCTCAACTATTTGATACTATTGTTTTTCCTATCTTACATCTGATGCTGTTGGGATTTTGAGAAGTTAAATGCTTGCTTGAATGGACATGATTCTTATGCTTCTGGAACTGACATTTAAAATCATACAGCTTAGCCTTCCTGAAATGAGAATAGTGTGTCCAATATTCCAGGCCAGCAGAAACTATGTCTATGACCTTCCTCCCCTGCTCAGTTCAGCACTGTCTCCACCTTTCCATGTGTGAGCTCATGTGGCCACTCACTGACAACACGAAGCTCATAGTTTTATCATCCTTAGACTGCAGATCAGGAGAGGCAGCAGTTAGATCAGGTCTGAAAAAAAAAACCTGATAGAATTTCTACCTATGTTTAACATCAAGAAAGGATATATGTGAACAAATGCACTTCTAAGTGTAAAAATATACCCCAAACTACTGTTGAATACTTACACTTTCAACACGACAAGGTGTATTTAGAAAGTAAGCTATCTTTTTCAGTTCAATGTACATTTGATCTAAAGAAACAAAGTTAGAATATATTTTCCCCAGAGTCTACAAAAGTCACATAGCTTGCAATAAAATATCATAGATTTACTTAGGAATTTCAGATATTGAACCACCTATATCAGATATAAAATATGTTCAGGTATCTTTAACTTGCACATGTTTATTGTAGCCAGACCCTGTGGAATTTCTCTCCTCACTGTTTAATGGCTGTAAATGCCTTGAGAAGCAGTGAGAGAAGAAACATTCTTTCAATATTTCCAAATGATAAAAGATAGGTATCTTTTTCCCCCAATGAGTGTTATGGTTAAAGTAACTATTTAAAGGGTACATAAAAAGAAAGCACAGAGCAAAGTACAATTGAGTAAAACCAGACCTCGAGTCTCTTTGGCTGAGAGAATCCAGACAAAGCACAGATGGATCCAGAAAGTGGCCAGCCCCATTAGACTTCCAGAATTAGTCGCATCATTTTGGATAGAGATGGAAGGGAAGAAATCTTGGCTGCTATCCACTTTACAAATCTTCATCAGGAAATAAGATGCACTTCCTTTTCTGATTAGTCTCTCCATGGATTTAGTGTCTATATTTTTGGAGTCTCTCTTCTTTTTCTCACCAGCTACCAGTACTTAGAAGAATTCTCAGGTCCTTGATGTCTGGAAATTCAAGTGTAAGCCCCTGGGTGTGGGGGTGAGCGTTTCAGACATTGAAAGACACTTTTTCCATTAGTCAGACTTGAAAGTCCATGTGTACATTTTTTATATGTCTCTTGATTATAATCAAACAAAATTTTGATAAATTTCAAGTGAGTGAAAAGGTTAGAGGTAGAGACAAAATCTACATTTCCATGGTTTTCGACATTACATCAGATAGGAGAATTGGAGATGTGTCTTGTGGTCAAAGGACTAAAACAGCAACTGTTGTCCTAAAAACTAGAGACCTCTGGCCCAACAAGCATCATGAAATAGTGGTGATATTAAGCAGTAAGAAATTATGGAATTTTACTTTCCTACAAAGCTGCTCAACTATCTTGAATCTCAGATTTTATCTAAAACAGTGGAGGTATCCCTTTCAACTCAAAAAATGTTATAAATCTATTAAGACTAATATCTGTCATTATTCCCATTATACTGTATGTCATCTTGGCAAAAATGAGGTTATGACATAAAGAGATGGTTCAGCAGGTAAAGGCAGTTACCACTGAAGTTCACCTGAGTTCAATCTCAGATGCATGGTGCAAGAATGCATTCACGTATATGTGTGTTGTACTTAAATATACATTAATCACAAGTAAAAACAAAAAATAGAGTAATTCACTATTGGTTGTATTAATTAAAGATATATCTTATAGAAGAAGTAAAATAATTAAGCTGAAGACTACTACCACATTTAGGAGGGCAACATTAAGGAACTCTAAAGTATTGTCTTCAGGAAGCCCCAGATTTTATTCAAAAAAATTCTATGCTCTCTTATTCTTTCAAGCTCATGAATAGCTAGGTCCTAAGTCTGTAATTCTATGGACTACGACCAGATCGATACATTCATATAACTTCATTTGAAAGATTTTCAAATAAAGATGCCAGTTGCCTATGATAGCTGTAAGACAGTTTCAGTGAGATACACAGAGGCTATGTTAAGCCAACCTAGACAACGATTAGTGAGAATAACATAACTTCAGACATAAGAATGACTTAATTTTATACAGGGAAGTGGAAGGTGCCACACATCAAAAATTTGTCTTTACAAACTTGATTCGGCTTCTACTTTAGTAACCACATTTTAAATAAGATGTTTTCTACTTCATTCACCCATAAACATCTAGAATGTTCTCTGAACTGTCATGTAACTATAGGAACATAAAGGTTACATCATCAAGATGATTAGATCAATCTCATGATCATTTGATTACTCAGATGAGAACAGTAAGATAGAGCAGAAAGTTTCTGCATAGCATCCAGCATCAGGGTGCCATAGATCTTCATTTTAGCAAACTACCTTCCAGAGTCAGCTGTAACAGGGCTTTAGGATATTTCATCATTTGGATACCCTATCACTTGGTATAGGACACCACTCATATGGTTAAAAATAGTCAAGTTGTATGTATCTCATGTGTTCTTCTGTCTGTACTACAATTTCCTGAACTGTGAGTGTCCATACTTTTGAATGACCCATAGACATAGTAGGTCTACCCATTTTCAATGTGGTACTTATGTTTCCTGAACTCACTATGAACAACCAAAGAAGCTATGGGGAAAGTACATATGGTGTCCAGTTTGAAATGAAACCAGCATTGCATAACAAACACACACACACACCTTCACACCCACATGCACGCACATACACTTACACACACACTAACACCACCACACATATACACACATACACTCACACATACACACACACGCACGTGCACACGCATACACATATACATACACACACTCATGCACACATATACTCTCTCACGTGCACACACTCACACTCATGCATGTACTCACACAACATGAGAAAGAATCAGACATCATTACTACAGAACACCATCAAATAGTAAAGACACACCTGAGCAAAGAATTTACAAAATGGCTACTAGAAAACCAATAAAATCGCAGAGTAAGTTAGTACTTTTCAATAATGAACTTGGAGACATGTGTATGAAATTTTCTAATGAAACGATGGAGACTGGTTGAATGGATTTTTATTAAAGACAAGACTTTGCAATATGCTTCTTACAAAAAACAGACTTAAGCAAATGAAACTCTAAAACTACCAGGAGTATCTATACTTAACATCTCATGAACAGAACATAAAACAGTAAGATGAGGCAAGCAGGTTACTACATAATGACTTGGGAGTAAATTCGCAAAGATATAATCCTTATAAATCTTATGGAGTCTAATGTCAGAGATCCCAGCTGTGCAGAAAAACCAGGGTAAGATTAAAGGGGAGAGATAAACTCAAATACAAGACTACTGAGGAGGGAGGGGCTCCAATGCCCTACATTCATCAAAAGGCATAGCACCCTGATACAAAAGCCTCATAGAAACTCAGAGTGAGGCTATATTATAGAGCAAATGAAATTAACAGGTATTAGTAGAACTATTATATCCAATAACTGCAGACAGCTAAAGAATACATGCTCTTTTCCTCAGCATATGGAGCTTTCTCTGGAATAGACCGTCTATTAGATATTAAATCAATTCTTAACAAATTCAAAACCATTAAAGTAGATTACATTCACTTTTGCCAGGAAGACATGAATGACTGTCTGCTGCCCATAGTTAAGATACCAGCAGGAAGCCAAGGAGTTTACTGGACTAACTCATAGGAACATGTGTAGGGATTTGCTTATGGCAGCGTGTGTGAAGCCCAAGCAAACATGACCAAAATCTGTTACCTCGGCATGGATAATGGCCTCCCATTAATTACAAAGATTGAGTTTCCCACTTCAGTTAAACATCTGTATAGACTCCATTGCCTTCACAGACCCCCTAAGACCAAGAGAGCACAGGCAGCAGGTGTGATTGTATATAACTGGGAAGAAGGTGTAGGAAGGTGTGAGTGGAATCTCAGGTGAGGATTTAACAGCACTGCTCTTTCCTCTA
Organism: Mastomys natalensis; assembly: GCA_021653895.1. NCBI lineage: Eukaryota > Metazoa > Chordata > Mammalia > Rodentia > Muridae > Mastomys > Mastomys natalensis. Next base: position 1,322,039 of record JAJTUV010000140.1, read on the forward strand.
GGAAGGAACATCAATTGAGCTGGTCTTGAAGAGCACTTTAGTTGCCACAGCTGCTCTGATTAAGATGATAATGACTGTTATGTTCAGAGGACTGAGTTCTACAATGATGTTATATCCTAAATATATTTTCTGAGCACTTTGGAATGAATCTAGAAGTAAGAACAAGAGAATTTTAGAAATTATATGAAAACATAGGAACTGAAAAATGTATTTTTGAATGAAGAGTGGATCATTGAAAAAAATAAAAAGGATGCTAAAATAAAAATGAAAATTCATACAGAACCTGTACGATGCAACTAAATAAGCACTGAGAAGGGCACTGGTAGCAATGGGTGCCTGCATTGAAGAAGGAGGAGGAGGAAGAGAAGAAGGAGAAGGGGGAGGAGGAGGAAGAGGAAGAGGAGGAGGAGGAGTATGGAGAGGTGACTCAGCTGTTAAAAGCACTAGTTGCTCTTCCAGAGGTCTTGAGTTCAATTCCTAAAGCTGCATGGTGGCTCATAACCATCTATAATAGGATCCAATGCCCTCTTCTGGTGTGCAAGTATATGTACAAATAGAGTAGTCATATACATAAATACATGAATGAATAAATAAATATATAATCTTTTAAATAAGTAGAATTATTTCAAACCAGCAGGCTAACCATTTCTCAAGAACTTAGAATAACAAGCCAAAATAATCAAAAACACAAATCAAAAAAAAAGAAGGATGAAGGTGATTTAAACAGATGAAATAAATAATTAACAAGAGCCATTGCTCAGGCTATTTTATATATATTTATCTGACTAGAAAAACAGGCTACTCTGGTGCCCATGGATTCTGTTGTTTTGTTTTGTGTCTCCCCTCCTACTGGAAGAAAAGAGAAAGACTGGTGAGGTGGCAAGATGTCTCCGCTTCTCTTGTTCTAGTGTGTTCTTTCCCCACTGAAATGCAGGAAGGAAAGGAGAGGCTGAATGGGGACAAGCAGGTGGCTTTGAGAAGGAGGCAATAGTGCTGGTGCCAGGGTCAAGGGTACTGCTGCAGCTACACTCCCAAGCTCATTCTCCTAAACTCAGGAGCAGATGTGGTTACTTTGTTCCTCTGCTTGATTCTTGCCTTCCAGCCAGAGTTATGCTTGTTTTTGCCAGCCCCAAATCAGGTTTCTTAGTCTGAATTTGTTCCTGGTTAAGCCAAGAAAAAAAAAGATGTATACTATTTGATATTGATAATGGTGGCTGGGGGGGGGTATCGCCAGTTTCAGAGTCACCATTAATACATATTAAATGCCTGAGAAACCTGGTTCCCTTGTTCATGAAGACACATAGTGTCTGCTATGGGTACCGACTGCAGTCCAGTTGTAGCTCTCTGGACTTTTATTTCCAGACACATTTCCAGTTCAGGTTGTACACATAAGTTCTACATCAGTGTTCTTACTTAGTATTGCTTTTGTAGCTCATGTTAGGATTGGGTCCCCAGCCTCAGGTGGCAAGTAGTGATGAACTCAGATATGAAACTGGAGAGGAGAAAACAGGTCAGATGGATCCAGACATCACAGTCATGATTGTGACTATATGAAAGAGCCACCTCCTTTGTAATTTAAGTGAACTGTAATTTCTTCAGTGCTGGCATGGAAATCAAGGACTCTTGCATCCTATACAGTGTTCTATCAAGCAGCCATTTTCACAGCTACCCTTCTTTTAAAAACATAGCCCCAGGCAGTGCTTCCACTTCTAGGCAAAGGCCTCACGGCCGTTAATATCTCCAACAAGAGAGTGGTCCTCTACTGATGTTTACCTGAAATGTACAGAGCATTCCAGTCCCATATGAAGTCCATCAATCAAAGCAAAAAACTCTGAAATTGCTATAAATGTTACTGTCCCAGGGATATTCAAGAGACAGAGGAAACCTATTTTGGATTCTTGAAGACATATCTGAAAGGATTGTCTCATTGTTCACTACACAATCATGTTACTGTGTCCTATTCTTTAAGACACTGTATGTGTTTTTCTTTCTGAAGTGTGTGAAAAATCTAGATAGAGGTCCTAATGCTTGCTGCTATATTTGTAGTTTGTATATTTAGTGAAACAGTTATCACACACACTCATGCACACACACACATATGCTATTGTTTACATATAATATACATATACGTATATAACTATACACACATGCACACACACATAAGATATTGTTTATATGTGTATATATATACATATATGTAACACATATATGTATATACATACACACATACTATATTTACACATAATCAATGGTTTCTGTGATTGGCCTCTGCATTTGGAAGAAGGCCTCTGAGATACTTCATCTCTGTCTTCAAATAGTATTTGTGTGAGATAGACGTCTGTGAGCAGCAGAGTTTAGGAACGAGAGTGCAAACTGTGTTTTTGAGTCATTTTGGCAGGAATGGGCACTGCTTCTTAAGATACCACATAGGCATTTCTATAGCCTGAATGTCTTAATGTGATTGATTAAATTCTTAAAAAAATAACAACAACAAAATCAAAACTAACCAATAACAACTGAATGGGGTTAAATCAGTAATTAAACTTCTGCCAAGGAAGAGTACCAGATGGTATCACTGTTGAATTTTACCAAACTTTAAGATAATTAACACCAATTCTTCAAACTGTTCTGTAACATTGAAAGGGAAAGAACACTTCTCAAACTTTTTGTTTGATTGCTTTTGGTTTTCAAGACAGGGTTTCTCTGTGTATTCCTGGCTGGCTTGATCTCTGTAGACCAGGCTGGCCTCGAAGTCAGAGATGCACTTACCTCTGCCTTCTGAGTGCTGGAACAAGATATTTGCCACCAGGCCCTGATGCAAACCCTCAAACTCATTCTTTTAGATCAGAATTATCCTGCTACCAAAATATGACACATGCATGTGCACACACAAACACACACACACAGAGAGAGAGAGAGACAGAGAGAGAGAGAGAGAGAGAGAGAGAGAGACAGAGAGAGAGAGACAGAGAGAGAGAGACAGAGAGAGAGAGACAGAGAGAGAGAGAACTACAGATAGTCCACAATAAACATACACCCAAAGCTCCTCAACAAATACTAACAAGTCAAATTAGACTGAAATGCATAGAGATCATACACACAAAAAAAGAATCTGATAAAATTCAAGGACTTGCACAATAAAATTCCTGTACAGATTAGGTATTTGAAGGATCATACTTAGCTATAATAGAGGGTGACAGACTCTCCTTCAACATCTTCAGGAAAGGGAAGACTGACATATTTTTCTGTTATATCAGGAACAGTACAGGGAAAATATCTTCTAGATAATGCAGTACTACATGTTTTGACAAAGCAATAGAGGAAACGAAAAATGGCATCCATAAAGGTAAGGATGGATCACAGTATCCCTATGTACAGGTGATGGTTATATACACAAAAGTTACTTGGCATCATCAGAACCCAGTTCTCCTACCATAGCAAGTCTTGGAAACCCCATCACACAGTAAAAGAAGGATTCATATTTAAAATCACTTCTTATGAGGATGATAGAGGACTTTAAGAAGGACATAAACAACTCCCTTAAAGAAATACAGGAGAACACAGGTAAACAGGTAGAAACTCTTAAAGAGGAAACAAAAATCCCTTAAAGAATTGCAAGAAAACACAACCAAACGGTGAAGGAATTAAACAAAACCATCTAGGATCTAAAAATGGAATTGAAACAATAAAGAAATCACAAAGGGAGACTACCCTGGAGATAGAAAACCTAGGAAAGAGATCAGGAATCATAGACGCAAGCATCACCAACAGAATACAAGAGATAGAAGAGAAAAATCTCATGTGTAGAAGACACCATGGAAAACATTGACACAACTTTCAAAGAAAATGCAAAATGCAAAAAGCTCCTAACCCAAAACATCCAGGAAATCCAGGACACAATGAGAAGACCAAACATAAGGATAATAGGTATAGATGAGAGTGAAGATTCCCAACTTAAAGGGCCAATAAATATCTTCAACAAAATTATAGAGGAAAATTTCCCTAACCTAAAGAAAGAGATGCCGATGAACATACAAGAAGCCTAGAGAAATCCAAATAGACTAGACCAGAAAAGAAATTCCTCCTGTCACATAATAATCAAAACATCAAATGCACAAAACAAAGAAAAATACTAAAAGCAGTAAGGGAAGAAGATCAAGTAACATATAAAGGCAGACCTATCAGAATTACACCAGACTTCTCAACAGAGACTATAAAAGCCAGAAGATCCTGGAGTGATATAATGCAGACCCTAAGAGAACACAAATGCCAGCCCAGATTACTATACCCAGCAAAACTCTCAATCACTATAGATGGAAAAACCAAGATATTCCATGACAAAACCAAATTTACACAATATCTTCCTACAAATCCAGCCCTACAAAGGATAATAGAAGGAAAACGCCAATACAAGGAGGAAAGCTACAAAAAGTAATCTTCCAACATACCCAAAAGAAGATAGCTACACAAACATAATTACACCTCAAATAACTAAAATAACAGGAAGAAACAATCACATTTCCTTAATATTTCTTAACATCAATGGACTCAAATCCCCAATAAAAAAGACATAGACTAAAGGACTGGATACATAAACAGGACCCAGAATTTTGCTGCATACAGGAAACACACCTCAGTGGCAAGGACAGACTCTACCTCAGAATAAAAGGATGGAAAACAATTTTCCAAGCAAATGGTCCCAAGAAACAAAAATCCCTTAAAGAATTGCAAGAAAACACAACCAAACAGGTGAAAGAATTAAACAAAACCATCTAGGATCTAAAAATGGAAGTACAAACAATAAAGAAATCCCAAAGGGAGACTATTCTGGAGTAGCTGGAGTAGCTGGAGTAGCTGGAGTAGCCATTCTAATTTCTAATAAAATCTACTTTCAACCAAAACTTATTTTAAAAGATAAGGAAGGACACTTCATACTCGTCAAAGGAAAAATCTACCAAGATGAACTTTCAATTCTGAACATCTATGCTCCAAATGCAAGGGCACCCACATTCATAAAAGAAACTTTTTTAAAACTCAAGGCACACATTGCACCTCACACAATAATAGTGGGGGATTTCAACACCCTACTCTCAGCAATGGATAAATCAAGAGAGAGAAACTAAACAGATACACAGTGGAACTAATGGAAATTATGAATCTAATGAATTTAACGGATAGCTATAGAATATTTTATCCTAAAACAAAAGAATATACTTTTTTCTCCAATACCTCATGGTACCTTCTCCAAAATAAACTATATATTTGGTCACATAGTAGGCCACAACAGATACAAAAATATTGAAATAATCCCTTGCCTCCTATCAGATCACCATGGACTAAGACTAATCTTCAATAATAACAAAAACAATGGAAAGACCACATACACGTGGAAACTGAACAACACTTACTCAATGATGACTTGGTCAAGGAAGAAATAAAGAAAGAAATTAAAGACTTTCTAGAATTTAATGAAAATGAGAATATGTCATACCAAAACTTGTGGGACTCCATGAAAGCAATCCTAACAGGAAAACTCATAGCTTTAAGTGCCTATAAAAAGAAATTGGAGAGAGCATACATTAACAACTTGACAGCACACCTGAAAGCTCTAGAACAAAAAGAAGCAAATATATTCAAGAGCAGTAGACTGCAGGAAGTAATCAAACTCAGGGCTGAAATCAACCAAGTAGAAACAGAAAGAACTATACAAAATATCAACAAAACCAGGAGCTGGTTAGTTGAGAAAATCAACAAGATAGATAAACTCTTAGCCAGAGTAACCAGAGGGCACAGAGACAGTACCCAAATTAATAAAATCAGAACTAAAAAGGGAGACAACAACAGAAACTGAGGAAATTCAAAAAATCATCAGATTCTACTACAAAGGCCTATACTCAACAAAACTGGAAAATTTGGATGAAATGGACAATTTTCTAGACAGATATCAGGTACCAAAGTTAATTCAGGAGCAAATAAACCATCTAAACAGTTCCATAACTGAGAAAGAAATAGAAGCAGTCATTAAAAGTCTCCCAACCAAAAAAACCCAGGACCACATGATTTTAGTGCAGAATTCTATCAGACCTTCAAGGAAGACCTAATGCCAATTCTCTTCAAACTATTCCATAAAATAGAAACAGAAGGAACACTACCCAATTTGTTCTATGAAGCTACAATCACACTCATACCCAAACTTCATAAAGACCCAACAAAGAAAGAGAACTTCACACCGATCTCCCTTATAAGTATTGATGCAAAAATACTCAACAAAATTCTCATAAACCGAATCCAAGAACACATCAAAACAATCATCCATCATGATCGAGTAGGCTTTATCCCAGGAATGTAGAGATGGTTCAATATTTGGAAATCCATCAATATAATCCACTATATAAACAAACTCAAGGGAAAAAAAAAACACATAACCATCTCACTAGATGCTGAGAAAGCATTTGACAAAATTCAACATCCCTGTATGTTAAAAGTCTTGGAAAGATCAGGAATTCAAGGCTCATACCTAAACATAGTAAAAACAATATACAGCAAACCAGTAGCCAACATCAAAGTAAATGGAGAGAAACTTGAAGCAATCCCACTAAGATCAGGGACTAGACAAGGCTGCCCACTCTCTCCCTACCTATTCAATATAGTACTGTCATTCTTAGTCAGAGCAATTAGACAACAAAAAGAAGTCAAAGGGATACAAATAGGAAAGGAAGAAGTCAAAATATCACTATTTGCAGATGATATGATAGTATACTTAAGTGATCCCAAAACTTCCACCAGAGAACTCCTAAACCTGATAAACAACTTCAGCAAAATGGCTGGTTATAAAATCAACTCAAACAAAACAGTAGCCTTCCTCTACATGAAAGATAAACAGACTGAAAACGAAATTAGGGAAATGAAACCCTTTACCATAGTTACAAATAATATAAAATACCTTGGTGTGAATCTAACCAAGCAAGTGAAAGATCTGTATGACAAGAACTTCAAGTCTATGAAGAAAGAAACCGAAGAAGATCTCAGAAGATTGAAAGATCTCCCATGCTCATGGATTGGCAGAATTAATATAGTAAAAATGGCCATCTTGCCAAAAGAAATGTACAGATTCAATGCAATCCCCTTTAAAATCCCAACTCAATTCTTCACAGAGTTAGAAAGAGAAATTCTCAAATTCATTTGGAATAACCAAAACCAAGGATAGCGAAAACCATTCTCAACAATAAAAGAACTTCTGGAGGAAGTTCCTGACCTCAAGCTGTACTACAGAGCAATAGTGATAAAAACTGCATGGTATTGGTACAGAGACAGGCAGGAAGATCAATGGAATAAAATTGGAGATCCAGAAAAGAACCCACACACCTATGGTCATTTGATCTTTGACAAAGGAGCTAAAACCATCCAGTGGAAAAAGGACAGCATTTTCAACAAATGGTGCTGGTTCAACTGGAGGACAACATGTAGAAGAATGCAAATCGATCCATTCTTATCTCCTTGTACAAAGCTCAAGTCCAAGTGGATAAAGGACCTCCACATAAAAACAGATACACTGAAACTAATAGAAGAGAAGGTGGGGAAGAACCTTGAATACTTGGGCCCAGGGGAAAAGTTCCTGAACAGAACACCAATGGCTTATGCTCTAAGATCAAGAATTGACAAATGGGACTTTATAAAATTGCAAAGTTTCTGTAAAGCAAAGGACACTGTCAAAAGGACAAAACGGCAGTCAACATATTGGGAAAAGATCTTTACCAATCCCACATCTGATAGAGGGCTAATATCCAATATATACAAAGAACTCAAGAAATTAGACTCCAGACAACCAAATAACGCTATTAAAAAATGGAGTATAGAGCTAAACAAATTATTCTCAACTGAGAAAACTTGAATGGCCAAGAAGCACCTAAAGAAATGTTCGAGGGTGGGGAGGTGGGAGTGGGGGTCGGTGGTAGGTGGGGGCACATCCTCATAGAAGCAGGAGGAGGGCGAGGCTGGGACAGGGGGTTCCTGGGCAGGAGGGGGGAAATGGGGTAAGGGGATAACATCTGAAATTTAAATAAATATCCCTTAAAAATAGTAAAAATGAAAAAAAAGAAAGAAAGAAAGAAAGAAAAAATATTCAGCATCCTTAGTCATCAGGGAAATGCAAATCAAAACAACCCTGAGATTCTACCTCACACCAGTCAGAATGGCTAAGATCAAAAACTCAGGTGATAGCAGATGCTGGCAAGGATGTGGAGAAAGAGGAACACTCCTCCATTGTTGGTGGGATTGCAAGATGGTGCAACCAATATGGAAAACAGTCTCTCGGTTCCTCAGAAAATTGGACATATCACTACCTGAGGACCCAGCTATACCACACCTGGGCATATACCCAGAAGATGCTCTAACACATAACAAGGACATATGCTCCACTATGTTCATAGCAGCTTTATTTATAATAGCCAGAAACTGGAAAGAACCCAGATGCCCTTCAACAGAGGAATGGATACAAAAAATGTGGTACATTTACACAATGGAGTACTACTCAGCTATTAAAAACAATGAATTCAAGAAATTCTTAGGTACATGGATGGAACTAGAAAATAACATCCTGAGTGAGGTAACCCAATCAGAAAAGAACACACATAGTATGTACTCACTGATAATTGGATATTATCCCAGAAGATTGCAATAACAAGATTCAACTCACAGACCATATGAAGCTCATGAAGAAGGAAGACCAAGTTGTGGGTGCTTCGGTCCTTTGTAGAAGAAATAACAAAATACTCAAGGGAGCAAATATGGAGACAAAATGTGGGACAGAAACTGAAGGAGGGGCTGTCTGGGGACTTTTCCACCTGGATATCCATCCCATGTGCAGTCATCAAAGGTAGACGCTGATGTGGATGTCAGGAAGTGCATTCTGACAAGAGCCGATATAGCTGTCTCCTTAGACGTCTGCCAGAGTCTGACATCTTCAGAGGTGGATGCTCATAGCTAACCACTGAACTGATCAAGGGGTTCCCAATGGAGGAGTTAGAGAGAAGGAGCTGAAGGAACTGAAAGGGTTTCCAGCCTCATGAGGAGAGCAACAATACCAACCAACCAGAGCTCCCAGGGTCCAACCCACCAGCTTGAGATCACATAGGGAGAGAGACCCATGGCTCCAACTGTATATGTAGGAGAGGATGGCCTTGTTGGGCATAGGTGGCAGAGGAGATCCTTAGTCACATGAAGGCCAGATGCCGAGTGTGGGGGAATTTGAGGGTGGGGAAGTGGAAGTAGGGGGTGGGTGAGGGCACATCCTCATAGAAGCAGGAGGAGGGGGGATGGGATAGGGGGTTCCTGGGCAGGGGTGAGAATGGGTTAAGGAGATAACATCTGAAACACAAATAAAATATCCAATAAAAAAGAATGAAAAACAAACAAATAAACAAATATACAAACAAAAAACTGGGGTTATTACAGTACCTGATTTTAGAACATATTGCTCTTCAAGTGGATAAAACTTCAGTTCCCAGAACTCATGTCAGTTGGCTTATAAGTCTCTCCAGGAGGCTGGGAGCTCCCAAGCTCTAGGATATGAGCCATTCTCTTCTGGACTCTGTGGGCATCTGCATTCCCATGCAGATACCCACACAGATATACACATACATATACACATATGCATACCTATACATGCACACACACATGTACACATACACACACATATATATACACATAAAAGTACATATAAATAAATTCATACATAACTTCATAACTGTGTGTGTGTGTGTGTGTGTGTAAAACTAAATGTACTTATCTGTAAAGAAAAGCACAATCTTATAATCTGTCACAAAATTGATAGAACTGCAAGATACCATGTTAAGGAAAATAAGCCACATGCCAAAAGGCAAATAACATATCTGAAACTAAAATAAGTCAATCTGAAAGTAGAATACTGATCACTAGAGACTTGGAAAGGTGTTAAGGAAGCACATGGCCTTGAGGGTACAAGAATGGGACTTGTATATGGTCAGTGTGTTCTAGCTGCATGCATGGAACAACCGCCTTGCTTAGCTGAAGAAATATCTAATATTAATATGTGATAACATTTTTAAAAACTAATTTCTTACTGACTGTGCCATTCAGAATTAATGATAGAGCAGTTTAAACACTGTGGACACAGCCGTAGACATTGAGCAAATATATCTAAGTTAAATCACACGTATCATCTCTTTTGCATTGTGAGCAGCATTAGTCTTCTAGATTTGTAAGTGCTGTCTACTTCTGTCCAAGCTGTGACTATAACCGCTTTACAACAGGTCCCAAGTGCAACATGGATGGGAACTGGTTTCTTATTTCCCATGGTACTGCATGAGCACTGTGCGTACAATTCATCTTCATTTTCATGAGAAGCACTTTCCTTGAACTTACTCTGAAAGGGAACTGCAGTTATTGTAAAACTTTTCAATGAATTGATAATCATCCAAAGGTGATGTTTCAGAGAAAATCCCCTTGCGATAAGAAGGTTGGGTGTATCAACCGTTTGCCTGTTAGCAACTGTTTGGCAAAGCTCACATTCTGAGTTCCCACAGACAACCTCAGAAGATAAACATGTCTTGTCTGTGATTTCTGTTAAAGGATACGGGAGGCTGACTTTGATCAGGCCAAAAAAAACACCTGAGGAAAAGTGGCTTTAAACTGTGTCACAAGATACCTCAAGAAAAGAGAAATGACACAAATGCAGGGCATTACTTACAGCACTTTCCATATGATGAATGAACAAAATACAGTATCAATTAACATATTTCATAGACTTTCCTCTACCCGGTTCTTCTGGAGGATGTTTTCACTGAATGTTTCTGATGAAATAGAAACTGCACAATTAGAGAAACTGCACATGTCAATTGGTCAGCGATGCCATGTTTACAGATAGCCCTGTAGAATCAAAAGATAACCACGTGCAGTTTCATGCATCTTTCTTCAAAAAACACTTGGCTTTTTGCCAACTGTCAGAGGCCGAGTCCACAGAAATGTAAACTTTCACCCATAAAAAAGTTGTTATCACATCTACAACTCTGAAGATGTTTTTCTTTTATTTAGAATATGTTTTTGTGTGCCTGTGCGTGTGTGCCCCTGAGTGAGTGCATGCATGCATGTGTGCTTGTGCATGCATGCATGCCTGTGCGTGTGTGTGTGTGTGTGTGTGTGTGTGTGTGTGTGTGTGTGAACATGGATGTGCCTGTGTACATGTGGAGACCAGAGGAGGACTGTCTTGCTCTCTAATCCCCTTTCCCTCCTCCCCATCACCCACAGTTTTCCCTTTAAGACAGAATTACGCTCTGAATTTGGAGCCAGGCTGCAGTGATCCTTCTACATTTATATCCCAAACACTGGGTTACAGGTGCACATAGCTCTGACCTTTTTACTTGGGTGCTAGGGATTTGGACAAATGGACAAATGGCCTCATGTTTGCTCAGCAACTACTCTTACCTTTTCAGTCATCTTCTCAGGCTCCTGAGGTTTTTTTTTTTTTTTTTTTTTTTTTTTTTGGTTTTTCAAGACAGGGTTTCTCTGCTGTGTAGCCCTGGCTGTCCTCACTCTGTAGACCAGGCTGGCCTCAAACTCAGAAATCTGCCTGCCTCTGTCTCCCAAGTGCTGGGATTAAAGGCGTGCGCCACCACTGCCCAGCCGGCTCCTGAGATCTAAAACCACAAAGTAGCAACGTTTAACAAGGCTTCTATCTCTCCAGATTCTGTAGTGTTTGCCTAAGCACAAGGGGTTTTAAAATTCTTTTCTGAGACATCCAGTCATTTGAGAACCTTTTGTTTCTCCCTGTTGGTTGCCCATTTCATCCTTTAATGGCCTTGATGGTATGACCATCCTAGTATCGGTCAGGGTCAGCATTAGATGTCTTCTGTCTTTCCCTTACTTCTTTACAAACTCTCAAGTATTCATCATTAAACTCATCTGATCATCTCTTCTCATCCCCCCTCCTTCTCTCTCCTCCCTCCCTCTCCTCTCTACTTCCTCCTCTCCTTAGAGATATATTTCATTAGGTATTGCAGTCTAGCATGAAACTCACTAAGCAGACTAAGCCAGCCTCCACGTAAAGTAACCTGGCTTCTGCTGTTTCCATGCCTCTATTTAAAAAAATCACCATACTGCTGGTTATACTGAAACAAATCACTGAGTCACAGGTATTCCATTTTAGAAGTCTCGATACAAAAATATGAAAAGGTAACAACAAAAATAATGTTCTATTTTTCTTGTTCCTGGGTGAGCTTCTGGCTACTGTGACAGGAATCCTGACATAAATAACTGGAGGCAGAGGCTCACTTTATCTCCTGGTTTCAGTTCACCGTGGTGGAGGGGGTTTGACAAAGTAGAACCGCTCTTGTTCGTGGCATCCAAGAATCAGAAAGAGAGAGTGCCTCTAGAGAGAATTACATTTAATCTTCACATGTGAACCGAGAGCATATTAAGTGCTAATTTCATTGATATGTGTGGAGAATATAATGATGAATGATAGGGTCTTATCTTGGGGAAAGCCACATTTGTTGAGGGAGCTCTAGCAGCTGACACATGGGTTTAAAGATAATAATTCTTCAAAGAGGTTTATTTTCTCTTCCTTCAGCACAAGAATAACTATTTGTAAATCTGTTACAAAACAGTACCCAGTAGAATTCAGACCAGTTAGCATATTTTAATTAGCTTCTTCACATACCAAGGTTGATTCTTAGTCATAAGACATGTTGTCAGTTTACAAAAACTCAAATGTCTGAAAATGCACTCCTCCAGATATGTGGGACACTGGTATGATAATTTAAATGCTCTATGTTCAAGCTAATAAAATTCAATACAAATCCAATGAGATTGGCCATCTGTACTGCCAGTTGTGGTACAGAATCTTGTAAACCTGGTGTGAGGAAAGAGGTTTTCACACGTGGCTTATCAAAAGGTCCAGTGTGAGGATAAGGAGCTAGTTCAGGTGACAATGTGTTTGTGGAACAAGCATGAAGACCTGAGTTAGTGTGATTATAGCACCCAAGGAAAGGAGAAGAGAGCCAGGCTTGGTGGCAAACACTTGCAATCTGAGGTTATAGGGCTGTAGACAAGAAGATCCCTGGAGTTCACTGGCCAAGGTACATAACCTAAATTCCCCAGGTCCCAGTGAGAAATCCTGTCACAATAAATAAAAAAAGATGTTTCCACAGGATTTACAGAAAATAGGTTGACCCTATTCTACACATACACACACTAGCACACTATGTACACTTGCATACACACAAGCACATACCTCCTAACATGGAAGGTTTATTGTCCCATATTCAGTCATGAGAACGCATCCTTTTCTTGGGAACATTACTGGGTTCTTGATAGAAAGCTGTCATCTTTGCAATAAATGAATCTGAGATAACTTGCAAAATAATGGGAGGATAATGCTTTATGCCAAGCATCAATAGAGAAAAACAAACTTTTTATTCATTTTGAGGATGGCTCAAGATAGGACTGTCCTGGGGTTCGTGAAAATCATGTCTTCTCCATTGGTTTAAAAATCATTATTTTGAAACTTTGAAATCCAAACTGCTTCAAAACTACCTTTTGATTGCCAATTATTTTGAATGAAAAAATTCATACCTTACGTATTGTTATTGGTCCTGGTGAAAACACAGGCACAGTTACAATCTTGACTACAATTACCTTCAGGTTGTACATAAAAGGTTTATATGATGACTTTTTTAAAAAAATAGCTGAGTAGTATTCCGTTGTATAAATGAACTACATTTTTTAAATCCATTTTTTTCGGGTGACGGGCATCTAGGTTGTTTCTAGTTTCTGGCTATTATGATTAAGGCTGCTATGAACATAGTGGAACACATGTCCTTGTGGTATGTTGGAGCATCTTTTGGATATATATCCAAGAGTAGTATAGCTGGGTCTCAAGGTAGAATTATTCCTATTTTTCTGAGAAATTGCCAAATTGGTTTTTCAGAGTGCTTGTGTAAGTCTTCCTCCCATCAGCAGTGGAGGAGTGTTCCCCTTGCCCCTCATGTTGCACTGCATGAGCCGTCTCTTGTGGGGTTTTTTTTTGTTTGTTTGATTGTTTGTTTTTGTTGTTGTTATGTTATTATTTTTGTTTTCTTTTATTTTAGCCATTCTGATAAGTGTAATGTGGAATCTCAGAGACGATTTGGTTTTCATTTCTCTGATGAAGGACATCGAACATTTCTTTAAATGCTCCTCGGCCATTTGAGATTTCTCAGTTTCCCACTAAGGACCCTCCCTGCTCCCCCTTCTGGGTGGGAAAGGAGACAGGAAGGAGAAGAGGGGAACACAATCAGGTATTGAGTGGGGGAAAAGGACTGAAGCCCCGAGGGCGATCAGAAAGAATGGAAACAGGCAACCTCTGGAGGTAGGAGTTGAGGAGACCCTCCACAATATACCAGAGACCTGGGAGGTGAGAGACTCCCAGGATTCAAAGGGAGGGACCTTAGATGGGGAGAAGGAACTTGTAGAGCCCACCTCCAGCAGAAAGACAGAGCATCAAGTTAGAGATGGGGTTGCCATCCCACAGTCAAAAACTCCAACTCATAATTGTTCCTGTCTGAAAGAACTGAAAGGGCAAAAATGGAGGAGAGCACAAGGAAAAAGAGGTCCAGCAACAGGCCCGAAGTGGGATTCAGTTCAAGGGGAAGTCCCAAGTCCTGACTCTACTACTGAGACTATGGAGTTCTCACAAAAAAGGGCCTATCATGACTGCCCTCCGAAAGACCCAACAAGGAGTTGAAAGAGTCAGATACAGATATTTATACAAAAACCAATGGACAGAGCTGGTGACCCCTGTGGTTGAATTAGGGAAAAGCTGGGAGAAACTATTGAGGAGAGCAACTCTGTAGGAAGACCAGCAGTCTCAATTAACCTGGACCCTCAAAATCTCTCAGACACTGGAATACCAACCAGGCAGCACACACCAGCTTATATGAGGTCCCTAACACATATACAGCAGAGGACTACCTGGTCTGCGTTCAGTCAGAAAAGATGCACGTATCCCTCAAGAGTCTGGATGCCCCAGGGAATTCAGAGGTCTGATTGGGTGTGGGGTGTGGGGTGAAAACATCCTCGTGGAGATGGGGGTGGGAGAGGAGATATAGGATGTGGAACAGTCAGAGAGGGGACAAGGAGGGGGATAAAATCTTGAGTTAAAAAAAAGATTAAATAAAATTTAAAAAAAACAGAGAGATCCTTCTGTTGACAATTCTCTGTTAAACTCTGTTCATCACTTTTTTTTTTTATAAGTGGGCTATTTGGTTTGTTGGTGTCTAACTTCTTGAGTTCTTTCTATATTGTGGATATTAACCGTCTGTCAGATTAGTGAAGATCTTTTCCCAATCTGTAGGCTGTTATTTTGTCCTGTTGATGATTTCTTTGCCTTACAGAAGCTTTTCAGTCTCATGAGCTTCCACTTATTGATTAGTATCTGAGCTATTGGTGCTGTGTTCAGGAAGTTATCTCCTGTACCAATGAGTTCAAGGCTATTTCCCATTTTCTCTTCTATTTGTATCCAGTTTTATGCTGCTGATCCCCTTGTACTTGCTACAGTCCACAGACTCAAAAATGCTAAATAACAAGGAAGGCCCAAGAGAGGATGCTTGAATCTCACTCAGAAGAGAAAGCAAAATAATCATTGGAGGTGGATGGAGGAAGGGTGGGAGAGGGGAAAGTGAACAGGGAGAGTGAAGATCATGTGTAGAGAGAACCAGGGAGAGAGGATTAGGAGAGTGCTTTCAGTTAAAGTAGGACATCTAGCTGAGACTCCTTGCAGTGGGGAATATGGCACCTAAAGTAGCCACTTTCTGTAGCCAGGCAGGACTCCCAGTGAAGGGATAAGGATACCAACCCACCCACAAAACCATCCACCCCAAAATTGTCCTGCCTACAAGAAGTGCTGGGACAAAGATGGAGCAGAGACTGAGGGAATAGCTTGCCAATGCTTGGTCTAACTTGAGATCCATACTGTGAGCAAGAAAAAAAATCTTTGATGCTATTAATATTACTCTCTTATGCTTGCAGACAGGAACCTTGCATGACTGTTCTCTTGAAAGGCCCCCGATAAGGGAGACCCCCACTCAAGAGATTATGACCACCCAATGACTCACGAGACACCGATCTTGATGCAACCAGCATGAGGTTTAATGATTCCAGTATACTGGGGTTCCCTCACAGGTAAGCAAGAAGAGAGAACCCCGAGTTTGAGCTAAGAATAGCTTTTATAGGGTCTAGGGGTTAGAACAGAGAAACAGTGACTAGGCACAATATGATTGGCAGAACACTGTGACTTTTAAACTGATTGGTCTTTGGGAAATGAGGTGACAAGGACCTCCCTTGTCTGTCTCTGTGCTCTGGCCCTTCCTCACCCGCAGGTGTGTTCCATCCTCCTTGTCTGAGGAATGTTAATCAGCCTCTCTATTCCTCCTCTGAATGTTAATACAGCAAGTGTCCTCTAAGGAATATGCCCCTCCCAGGATGTGTCCTGGGACAGTGAGATTCTTTTAATCTTAAATTCAAACTGAGACCTGAAAATCCTACATTTAGACCCAAAAGTCTTACACTGTGAGAGGCTTCACTCAGCATCCAACCTAAATGGTTGCAGAGATCCACAGCCAAACACTACATGGATCTCCGTAAGTCTTTTGGAAGAGTTGGGGGAAGGATTCAGGAACCTCAAGTGGATAGAGACTCTACAAGAAGACCAGCAGAGTCAACTAACCTGAACCCTTGGGGCCTCCAGAGCCTGAACCACCAACCAACGAGCAAGCATAGACTGGACCTCTCTTTCCCTCTGCCAATCCCTACACATATGTAACAGATGTTCAGCTTGGTATTCATGCAGGTTCCTCAACAGCTGGAATGGGGACTGTCCCTGACTCTGTTGACTGTGGATCTTGTTCCATAACTGGGCTGTCATGTCTGGCCTCAGTGGGAGATGATGTACCTAGCTTTACAGTGACTTGAGATGCCAGGTGGGTTGGTAACTAGGGAGGGGGCACCTCTTTCACAGAGGTGAAGAGGGGGTAAGATGGTGGAGAGGTTGTATGAGGAGGACTAAGACGGGGGTGCAATCAGAATGTGAAGTCAATAAATAAATTAATGGGAAAGGTATATACAAAACACATAAATTTCAAAGTCAACCTTGGATCTCATCACCAAGGTACTTTATTATATATATGCAGGTATTTCAAACTCTGAAAAATATTTGGAATCTGAAACCTTTTCATTCTCGAGAATTTTAGCTGAGGCTATTAACTGCCAGGACAGATGTGCTCCAGAGCAGACAGTGTGTACAAGCAGCTAATACCACTATGTTGTGTGTATTCTCACTGTGAATTAGTGAATATCACTGTGAATTATGAATAATTTTGTGACTTGTGAATATATCTGATGATCTTTGCATACTACCACTGTGTAGTCTTATAGAAAGTTCTTCACTTCCTTTCTGGCCATCTGACATTAGTTCTGGTCATTAAATATTCCAAATGCCCAATTTCTTCATCTAGAAAGCAGAGATAAGATTTTGCCTTTGCATAGCTATGGAGATCAAATTAGTACTCCATTAAAAACACTTTCCACAGTAATTGGCTAGCAGTTAAGTATAGCCCTACTGGAAGGTACATTTTAGAACCAAGACTGAGCCTAGAATTACCACTCATTTTGGGTAATTTTCTGAAACCTCCTCTGCTATAAATGATTCTCCTTTGTTTGTTTCTTTGATTTTTGGTACAATACCAAAAAAAAACAAAACAAACAAAAAAAAACAAAACAAAACAAAAAACAAAAAACAGCAAACAAAAACCTCATGTGTGTATGTGTGTATTTATGCTTACCAAAATAAACAAGTGTGTCTATATTACATCATAGCAATAAATGAGTTTTTTGGAAGTGATACCATTGACAATTATTTCTGCTTGTTTTATATGTACATGTATGCTGAATAAATAAATTAGGTAACTTTAACTATCATCCCTGCTCTTCTGTGGGTCTTAGCTTCTCATGGGTTCAAAGATGCAAAGGGAATTCCACAAAGTAAAAATCTCCTTTATTTATTGCCCAGCGAGCATCTTTTTAATCATTAGTCAAAAAGAAAAACCTTGGTTTATGCCTGCACCTCAGAATTTCCACCTCAAGTCTTTCTCTGAGAACCAGACTTTTATGAACATTGACGAAAAAAAGAGAAAAGAAAAAATAGAAAATAAGAGCTGAAAATATAAGGACATCTGTTGATTGTCACTGATCCTGGCTTTTATAACCTAGCCAGGTAGGTAATGAATAAACTGCAGACAATCATCATCCAAGGATTGGATAGAACAGGAGAGTACAAACCCTAGAGTAAATCCCAGGAATGGTCTCTCTACTTGCTATCCTGTAATCTCGAGCTGGTGACTACTTCTGGGCAGGTGATGGTGACAGCATGCTGTGAGGAGAAAAGGAGTTTCAAGAAAGGGACAGAAGTGTCAGACTGAGGGGTTAGCCTAGAAGTTTTAAATAGGGTAATCAGAGAAAGCCTTGCTGAGCAGAGCATAAAGAAGATAAGGAGAACCAAGGGGGTCTCAGGAAAGAAGAGAAAAGGCAAAGGAAACAGGTCCCTTATAAAGGGAGTGAGAGATCTAATGAAGAGTCACTCAAATACATCCTGGAGTGTGTGAGCTCACTAATTTGACTACTAGTGAATATGACTGACTTTGGACACGGTTGAAGTTTGCATAATAAGATGGAAATGGTGGTGCATGCCTGTAATCCCAGTCCTTGAAGGAATGATGACCCCTACATGAAATTAGACTGCATAGAAACTTTGAGGCCAGCCAAGGCTGCATACTGAGACTTTGTTCCAAAAGAACAGAAGGAAACACAACACCAAACTAAACAAACTAAACTGAGCTAAGCTAAACCCAACGGGTGGAATCATGCCTTGTATCTCTCTCAACGAGATCCCTTTCTGCAAATATTTGGACATTAGGTCTTTGAAGGTCCAATCAAGTTTAGATGAGGTTGTAGAGCCTAGTTTAGAAGTTTAGACGAAGAGGAATTTGGACAGAGATGCAGAATTGAGAATAGTTTGTGCAGATAGGAAAGAGACAAAAGAGATGCAGCCCCAGGGCAATGGATGCCAAGGAGGCTGGTAAACATCCCAAGCTAGAACGGGATAAGGATGCCCCTCTCTTAAGGCCCTCAGAGGGTCTTAACGTTCACACTCTAACTTCAGGTCTAGCCCCGAAGCACAGAAAGCTGCTGCATTAACACATTCAGGGTGTAGAATTTTGTTACAGCAGCTTTTGGAAAGGACCAATACAGAAGGTTTAAAGTTCACATGCCTGATCTGGTGGTTGAGGTGAGTCAGACAGGTCGTTCAAAACGAGAGTACTGCCTGGGAGCATAGTGGCAGTTACAATGATCAAAACTGTTAGATTCTGGGTAGAAGGTAGAATGGGCAGGGGTTATAGGCACACACCACCATGTCCAGCTTACTATGAAAAATTAACAGTACCCATTCTCAGTAGAAGTCATTAGTGAGTTCACACCCTGCCTGGTCTGTCTTAGTTACCCATCTTTAGACCACTCACTGCCATCCTGCCCTTCTTGTTTGGGGTCTTTGCAGTGGTATTGCTTCTTTTCTTATTTGTTGTTTCAGTTACTTCTAGTTCTCTTGTAATGGAAGTTGGGCCCCTTTCCTGTTTTGCTACATTTGGTACTTGTATCCTGTAGGTACTCAACACATAGATTGAAAGAATGGTTATCAATTGAAGATAGCTTCTAGGTTAAAGATGGGAGTTTGAGTCCTTTCCCTCCAAGAGTCAGGACCCCATCTGGCTTAGACCTGTTCTGGTCCTGCTGCTTGCTGCTGCCACAGTCTCTGTGACTTCATATGTAAATCAGCCCCCCTCTCTCTCTCTCTCTCTCTCTCTCTCTCTCTCTCTCTCTCTCTCTCCCCCCGCCCCCCCCATCTTTCTCTCTTATCCTATTCTGGTTTCTTTATTTTTATTTTATTTATTTGGTTTAGTTTATTTTTAGATTGTTTGTTTTTTAATGAGTGAGAAAGGGTGTGGATTTGGGTGTGTGGGGAGATGGGAAAATCTGGGAGAAATGGGGGAATCATGTATGAAAAAAATATATATTCAATTAAAAATGTATACATCAAAATGTATCTTATTTCCCAGGTTGACTGTACTAAAAAACTGTCAGCATCATTCTGTTTCTGTCTTCATCTATTATAAAAATGGTTTATGCTAAAGAAAACGGAGTGGGTCTCAGTATGGAGAGTAGTCAACAGCAGAGACTTGAGTGTGACATTAACTAAAAGTCCTATAAGTTGTGCATTCAAGATAGTTTTTTATGTATGCCACAAAGCACCCAAGGCTGCCTGTCACTGCCTTTCCAGACTGTGGTTTGCCTGGTCCTTATGGTTACTGTCTTTTTTTGAGCCTCACATGCTTCAATCAGATGGTGGCTATGGCTGAAGACATCAGATGGGTTGGAATATGAGCTATATTTCTAATATTGGTGACTTCCATTTATATAGATTGAAAAGAAACAGACATAAATGCATTTACAGTATGATTTACTCATTTTTAGAATAATGAAATTCGCTTGAGGAAAGTGACACAGGAATTCTCCAGTCTGTTCTTATTCTCACCTGGGCCACCATAGTAGCTATTCCTTTCTTCCACTGTTTGAACCCAAAAGTCCATTTTCCATACAAGTGGATAGATACTTTGAAGATAAATCATGTTATGTCAATCCTGTACTTAAAAACCTTCACATGTTTCTACCATAATAAAGGAAAAAATACTTCAAATCCATATAAGATGTATAAGATTTAGGTGTGAGATGTTTTCCCTTACTCTCTCTACCTCCTCCTGCCCTGATGCCTAGCTCAGGGAATGAAAAGAAGTGGCTGTCTGTAGACTTCTACTGCTTTGAATCTGTTTAGGATTGAGAAGAATAACTTCTGAAGCAGAAAGAAACATGTGGTCAGTGGCCGTTTTCTCTTTCTCTCTCTCTTGTGGTTTGTACTGATATAGTCATTTTCTAGATAAATCACTTTATTCATATTGCAAATGAGACAAAATGCTGGATGCAATACTGAAATAAATGGAAAAAATTTACAAACTGTTGGAACCCAGAAGACTCACACAATAGTAGATGGCTTTACTCTTATGATCTCTCTCCCAACATCAAATTGGTACATATACTTGGTTCTTTGTGAGGAGCTTGTTATTGTTATTCATGCATATAATTTAATTATCCAACAAACCCACTTTGATCCCTGAAAAAAATAGGTTGAAATTGCAGTAACCTTTATGCATCTATGGTCATCACAGAGAGCTTTGATATAAACAACCCTCTGCTTGGTGCCCACAGAGAGTTGAAGCAAACATCTGTTTCCTGTCCAATAGACTCTATGGAACCCAAGTAGTATCTGTAATTTATCAGGTATCCTAATTCCAAATTTACTGAGGCCATTTGTAGCCATTCTTACATATATTTTTATGCAGTAAAACAGATCTACGTTAAGTAAGGGTATATTTTTCCAATTCCAAAACTTCTAGAACCAGAAATTCTATGTTTATAGTCAAATACATAAAGCTGGGGGGAGGGTGGAGTATATGTTGTGACAAGTTTCAACCAGTTCAGAAACAAAACTGAAATTGATCCATATCTCCTAGTTCTCCGTTCTTCTCTAGTCTTTTCCTTCATAGTCTCTTTTAAAAGAAAATGGCTTTATCTCTCTTCCTTCTAAGTTTTGATTCCCAGATGTGCTCAGCCATGGTTTAACAGGGAAAAACAGTTATTTCATTGTGCATTCAGTTCATAGGGCTTCACTTTTCTGAAATGCTAAGTTGCAGAGTAATTACCTTTGTCCAGTGGACTTTTCAGAGAGATTTCCCTGCACTATTTAAATCTGTCTTGTTATCCTTCTGTAATCAAGAACACTTCATATGAAAAAACTGTGCATTATGTATGCATAGAGTTTTGTGTTAAGCCTTCTAATCAAGGGACAAAAGTATACAGACTGAAGATAAGTGATGTTGAAAAAATGGCATTCGTTTTATTCATTCAGAGTTGAGCACTGTATATAATAACCTTATGGGACCAGAAGTTTAGTAATCAATATTCATGTAGTTGAAATGTTATTAGAAAAGAAGACATTTAGTTATTCTTAATCCATTCATCTTGAAGAATACCACCACTTAGCTGGCTCCTTGGGATCACTGCAAATGTCAGTCTTCTCTCTGACCACAGTACCATCAAGGAAAAGATCTTCTCCCAGTCTTCAATTAGGAGAATCAGGCTAGTTGCTTGGTAACCTCAGTTCTTACTGTATATCCAGGCTAAAGATTATATTGGTCACATCTACTAAGGCAATTTGCATCCTTTTTCTCTTCTCTGATCTCTGATGTAGGAAGTCTATGGCTTCTACCTTTCTTTTCAGCTGCAGCCTGAATCATCTCTTTAGTCTATAGGATATTCTCCTTTCTTCTGACTAGGCCTTCCTAACTTGGGATGTAACTACCAAATATTAGGAAATCAATTATCATGAGGTTAGTCTTGACTAAAAGAGGGAGGAAGAAAATGTACCATCCTGGCATCCTTTTTGTAGGGATCTTTGAAATACTTTTATGGTTTCTTTAGACATGGTTCATAGCACTAGCTAACCTGATAACAAATTTTGTTATCTTTCCCTGTTTCCTTGTCCTCATTTTGGAAACATTTCACCTGTTCACAAACTGGAGGCTTAAATTTTTCAAAATCTACTTTAATAAGGGTTCTCAAATGCTTTGAACCCCTTTTCAGCCTGCCATCTAAAAGTAAGGGAGAAATGATGGTAAATAGGACAAGGGGATGTAGACCTGTTTAGAAGTAGTTCTTTGGGGTGATTCCAATCTCTGTTTGTCAGGATACCAGCAGTCCAGTTCAGTAGAGTAAGGTTACCAAACACTCCAGTTCAAAAGTTTCACCAAACACAAATCAGCAACGCAGTGTAATCCAGTAGAAAGCTCCAGGCCTCCACCAGATCAGTACGAATCAGCTGGAGCGACTGGGAACAGAAAGAATGCAAGGAGTTCTCTGCCATGGCTCTCTCAACAAAATGAAGATCAGTGAAGATAGGAAACCAACCAAGTCTTTCACAGCTAGCTATGCAAGCACAGTGTCACTTATCTGATCGTTTAGTCTCACTTATACTCTCTCCAAACATCACATGTCCTCCCACAGGTCTTGCATCAGCAAAACACCACTTGAGTCTTCATCACATGACACAAGCAGAAACTTCCACTTTAACAAACCTTCATCTTGTGATGACATTACATAAGAAACTAGACTAAGCACATTTTTTTCACTCGGCAATCATCAGAGAAGCTCCCTCCTGCAGTAGATGGGAACTAATTCAGACACCCACAGCTGGACAGTGTTAGTGAGAGACCTTGGAACCATAATAATATTAAAAGAGGATCCAGTGGGAGGGGAAGAGTAAATTGATAAGCCTCTGAAGTCTGTGTCTTCACTGCATCCAGCTGAAATTCCAGGACATCAGAGGTTTCAGCAGGTTTGCTCAGCTTGCTTAATGAGTAGATATATCAAGACTGTCTATTCTGCAATATACAATTCTCAAAACAAATTTTAGTATCAAGATTTTTTTGTTTGAATTCTGGAATCTAGTCTTCTGGTAGCCTGCCTCTGTCATGTCTAATCCATATAATTCTGGGAGTTTCTATAAGGGTGTGTTCCCACCATCCTCCCATTCCTGCCTCCAAGCTCTCGAATTCCCCAACACTAGGGAATCCAAACTTTCAGGCACCAAAGCCCTCCACTTCCACTGATTCCTAACAAGGCCACCCTCAACTACCTATACAGGTGGAGCCATGAGTCTCTCCCTTTGTGTTCCTGGGCTGGAGGTTTTAAATGGCTATTCCAGCTTGTTTCTTAGGACCATTTGCTTGAAAATTGTTTTCCAGCCTTTTACTCTAAGGTAGTGTCTGTCTTTGTCACTGAGGTGGGTTTCCTGTGTGCAGCAAAATACTGGATTCTGTTTGCATATCCAGTCCGTTAGCCTATGTCTTTTTATTGGGGAATGGAGTCCATTGATGTTAAGACATATTAAGGAAGAGTAATTGTTGCTTCCTGTTATTTTTCTATACCTATTATTCTTAGGTTTGGTCTTCTCATTGTGTCCTAGACTTCCTGGATGTTTTGTGGTAAGAATGTTTTGCATTTTGAGTTTTCTTTGACAGTTGTGTCAATATTTTCTATGGTATCTTCTGCACCTGAGAATCTCTCTTCTCTCTCTTGTATTCTGTTGGTAATGCTTGCATCTATGACTCTTGATTTCTTTCCTAGGTTTTCTACCTCCAGGGTAGTCTCCCTTTGTGATTTCTTTCTTGTTTCTACTTCCATTTTTATGTCCTGGATGGTTTTGTTCAATTCCTTCACCTGTTTGGTTGTATTCTCTTGTAATTCCTTAAGGGATTTTTGTGTTTCCTCTTTAAGGGCTTCTACCTGTTTACCTGTGTTCTCCTCAAATTCTTTGAGCATGTTATTTATGTCCTTCTTAAAGTCCTCTATCATCATCATTAGAAGTGATTTTAAATCTGAAACTTGCCTTCCTGGTGATATGGGGAATTCAGAACTTTCTAGTGTGAGAGAACTAGGTTCTAATGATGCCAAGTACCCTGGGTTGCTGATGCTTATGTTCTTGGGTTTGCCTTTTGATATCTGGATCTCCTTAGTGCTGACAGCCCTATCTCTGACTGGAGCCTGTCTTTCCTATTATCTTGATTGTGTCAGAACTGTGTGGGGTCAGTGTTACTACTGGGGTTAGAGCTGGGACCCAAGATCTGCTCAGTGCTCGGGCCCAGACTGGAAGGAACCAGTGCTCTAGGCTAGGAGTGAATTTCTGGGTCCCTGTAGGGCCCAGTTACTCCCTGTTTGGGATTCGTGTTGCTGTCTCCTTACCTAAGATACTCCCCCAGGTTAGAGTTCCTGAGAGGTCAGCTTCCTCTGGGTTTTGTGAGATTGAGTGCAGAGCTACTGCCCAGGATCTGCTCAGTGCTCGGGCTCAGACTGGAAGGAACCAGGAGTATTTTTTTTTTAATTTATTTAGTTATTTAAATCACATAGTAATTTACTTATTTACACAGGGGTTATAAACATAAAAAGGCAGGATGTGGGGAAGGGGATGGCACTGGAGCATAAGTGTTCAGGGGGAGTACAGATACCTTTCAGAACAGGGTATCAGCTGGGTGTAGGTTCGGGGGACAGGTCACTATGACTCTGCCTATGGTTCACTTGTCCTTATCTAAGTTGGTACTGTCCACCGAAGCTGCCTACTTGTAAGACCTATGATTACTAGATCTGGTAAATTTCCACAGAAGCTGCCTGTTTACAATAGCTTATAGCCTGCTGTTTCAGTGTTTTTCCACAGAGACCCAAGACTTTGTGTTAGCATGCATGTATGTCAGGCCTATTGCTGATTTTAGGCCTATGGCTGATTTTAGGCCTTTAGTGTATATGCAGGACTGCTCCTGACATCTCCTTCCTTCTCTAAGTATAGAAGGGACTTGGCGATTCTATTTTTGAGAAGGCGGGGATAGAGGCCTGACCTCCAATAATTGAAGGGGACCTTGTAATGGCTCCGGTCCTCCTGTTGTTGTCCAGTGAGGCATGAGGGCCATACCTATCCCGATGTCTTTTTCCCGGAGAGGGGATACTTTTGACATCAACCCCTATGCAGTCAGGCATGTCCCTCAGGTAACCCAGATAGATATTTTTAACTTTTATTTATATTCTCTTGCAGTGCTTAGCCTCGCAGCCTTAGCAAGAATTCAGATCGTCAGTCAGAGAGGGTTCTGGGTAGCCCCTTTCTGCTTGGTCTAAAGGTGGAAGTCGCCTCTTTTAGGTTGGGTGGAGATGGGTTTGAGGAACACCCTGAATAAAGTAACAACCTCATCTTGAGTCTCGTGGTCCCAGGAGTATTTTTTTTAACAATGGAAATTTCACTGGGTATATAACCCACACATAAGGGTAGGTTCCACACCCAGCAGTGAAGGGCCAACAGAAAATTAGCTCAATGGTATTTTTTGGCAGACTTTTTTCTTCATTGGTTTGATTGTCAAATATTTGTCTTACTGGTCTTTTTGTTGTACATTAGAAATTGTAATTTTGTGTTTGTATGAATTGTGTGTGTGTGTGTTGTTCTTGTGCTTTTTATTTACTTTTCTTTTATTCTGTTTCATTTTCTAACCAGAGAGAGAAATAAGGACTTGGATAAGTGGGGAAGATCTGGTAGGAGATTTGAGAGGGGAAACTGATCAGAATATACTGTATAAAATTATTTTCAAATAAAAAAAAAAAACAGAATTTTCCATAGTTGTAAGAAGAATATATTATGTTTACTTCTCCCATTATCCCATAGCCTATGGTGTCATTTCCTACTGTGTCTTGTTTATTAAATGAATAACAACTTATTTTTCTATTGCTTTCAGTCAAAACATATTTTATGAATAGAACAATATGTACTAATCTCAATGAATACTTTTCTATGATGATTTCTGTCACCCCCTGGTTATTGGTTTGTGATTTTCCCTATGGCTTCACAGCCTAGAGATGACAGAAGGAATGAGAGGAAAGTCTGAGATTTATTTACATTGTGATTTTCCCAATGTAATATTTTTATTGATTATTTATGAATTTTATATTATGCACTCTATCACATTCTCTTCCCAGTCTTCCCATGTCTGTTCCTCACCATTGTGATAACCCTCCCCTCAAAAAACCCAAAACCTTCAAGATCAATTTGTGTTGCCCATATATTCACTGGAGCATGGTTGCCTCCACACATGGTCGAACTCCCAGTTGGCCAGCCCCTTAACAAAAACCACATGGATAGGGATGGAGCAGGGACTGAGGAAACTGTCAGCCAATGGCTGGTCAACTTGGGATCCATCTTATGGGTGACAACCTGTGTCTGACACTATTGTTGATGCTCTGTTGTACTTGCAGACAGGAGCCTAGCATGCCTGTCCTCTGGAAGGTTCCACACAGAGGCTGACTGAGGTAGAAGTAAAGACCCACCTTGGATGAAGCTTGAGAAGTCTGTAGAGAGCTGTGGGGAGGACTGGGGAACCAGGAAAAGATAGGGATTCCATAGGAAGACCAATGGAGTCAATTAACTTGGACCCATGGGGCTTCCCTGAGATGGAATAACCAACCAAAGAATATGCATTGGCTGGACATAGCCCATATGTGTGGCTTGGTGTTCATATGGACCCCGAACATCTGGAGCTGGAGCTTACCTTGACTCTACTGTTGTCCTGTGGATCCTGTTCCTTAATCTGGGCTGCCTTGTCTACCCCCATTGGGAGAGGATGTGCCTAGTCCTGCAGTGACTAGAGGTGCCATGGTGGGTTGTTACCCAGCGGTGACCTCCCCCTTTCTGAGGAGAGAGGGAGGAGGTGGGGAGGAACTGTGGGATGACTGGGAGGAGGTGAGCTGCAATCAGGATATAGAGTAAACAAGTGGATAGATTGGTAGAGAAAAGCAAAAATAAAAGAAAACAGTTTTTCTAACCCTCATCCCTGCCAGAAGCCATCGTTTGTGGAGAGCTAAACTTCAGCATCCTGATCACATTTTTAAGAGTTCTCTTAGATGGTTTCCTGTCTAAAGTATTATCTGGGGCAGGGTTGGGGTATGGTGTTGTCACAGAAGACTTCTATGTCCCTATTTCTCAACTGTGATTCTTACGTCATTGCTAGAGATAGATACTATTACAAAGGTAACTTTCTTGCTCTTTATAGTTGGTGGGAGGCAAGGTCCATGGACTTCCACATGATTTCTGGTGACAACATGCCTTTGTGGGTAACATGGACCAAGGACGACAACACAGGCCCTGGCAGTAGCAGGATCATTGCCCCAGACAGATGTCAGCCCGCATACATCAATATGGCTTCAGGCAGGAGCGCAGATCATAGACATCGGCTCTGCCCTCAGCCACAGATATCAACACAGCCCTGGCTGCACACACAGAGGAGTCTGAATCTCTGCACCAATTTTGGCGAGGTATTTAATATCTTTGGATCTTGAGTTTCCTATTTCTCAAAGAAAACATACTGATTCTCACCTTCCAGAGGCTCAGCAAAAATTAGATGAACTACTCATTTTAATTTTTTTTTTTAATAATAAATGTTCAATCATGCCTCATACATCTAATGTTAATTCACTCAGGTTTCTTAAGTGGTTCCTGATAATAACTTTATTCCATCTGGCTCTCTACTTGTTCCTCTATCTTTTACCCAGTAAGTTTATCAGGACAAACATTGACATGTTTTCACCAAATTCACTGTCTCCCCATCTGTAACCACAGTAAGTCTATTTTGTTGCTTCAGATGTTGTTGATGTGTCTGAGTTGTGGTCAACAGCATCTGGGAAGAAAGAACGCTCACCATATTCAGTAAGGGCCTGTGGATACTACCCACGAGATACCTGATTTCTGTTCCTCTATCATCCTGGTTTCTGCAGGGGAAACTGAGGGGGGTCTTTGTACCTAGTGGCTAAAGGGAAGAGTCATAAAAGTATCTTTATCAAAATGATATCATTACTGCAACACAATTCCACTTGTTGAACAGGAATATTCACTTAGATTCTAGAGAGAAGTAAACCTGTACAGATTCAATCTCTGGGACTTCAGGATTTATTTTTCACACCATTCCCTTAGCTGACATTTCTTACAGAACAGAGCTGGTGCCTGGCATGGGTCAGAAACCTACATATAACATCAGTTTATAAGTGTACATGGAAAACCCCTACCCCCTATTTCTCTCCAGCATTATAGGAAAACAGCCTTTCTTCTGTAAATTAATGTGAGTGAAGTGGTAAAAAAATGACAGTATTCCAACTAACTAGCACATTCAAGTCTCTAAAGTACCCATCTTCTAGAAGTGACATTTCACAAATTTTAATGTTCCTACAAATCTACTCAAGTTTGTGAAAAAGAAGATTCCAATTCATCAGGTCTTGGTGATTGCTAAAGGTCTGCATTTCTATGTCTATGTATTTATTTCTCATTATCATAACAAATAATGAAATTTAGTATAATGTTTTCATATATATATTCTTGTACTCTACTCATAATCAGTATACAGTATGTTCTCTTGTCTTCTTACTTCTACTGGACTCTTCTCACCCAACAGTTCTTTTATACTTTCATATCATATATATATGTATAAAATACGTATTATTATAAAATATATATCTTTTAAATATAGAATTTTTATGCAAGAGAAGAGATTAAATATTTGCTTTTATTAGCCTTGATTATTTGCTTAACATGATCTAACTTCAATCATGATTCTATAATGTTATATTTCACCTTTTTTAAGAGCTGAACAAGTCTAATATATATATATATATATATATATATATATATATATATATATATATATATATTATTTTTCCTTATCCACTCATCTATTGATTGGTATACTTGGTATTTTGAAGAGTTCAATTAGAAGCAAGACTCAAGTAGCTGTGATAGACTTACTTAGAATCCTTCAATTATATATCCTAGGGATATAGCTGGATTATAAAATAATTCTATCTTACATTTTTTTTAGGGGGTGACTTCCTGTAGTGGGAAATATTATTTAAATTGGCCTCACGTTGAGCGCCAATTTGTAGTAGAAGAAATTATTTAAGCCGCCAAATTTGTTGCTGTAAAATCTCCTACCAGAATGAGACCAGTAAAGGAAGACACAACTCAATAATTATGGTATAAATACCACGCCTAGATTGGGCAGGTTAACCGCTACACTACTCTAATCTCCAGCTATGAGATCCCTTATAACTTGCGGTTATCCCAGGCTGCATCCTTGTCCTCCGAGCTCCAGCTCATCCGTCATTGGCTTCCTTCTATCTCCGGCTTCCTTCTGCCTGCTTCCTCCTGCTTCTACTTCTTCTCTTTATCTGCTCCTGCTCTCCTGCTTCTGCCTCCTTTTATATCGAATTCCTCTCACTCTCTCCTCCCCTAAGCCTTTTTCTCCACCTCCCCTTCTACTGCCTAATCTCTGGCTCTAGCCTTTATTTTACAGGTTTTAATTGGACAGAAGGTTTATAAGATGTCACCTGTGTACAGATTCAATCCTCCTCTGCAGCCCTTCCCAGGAGGATGGAACTAGAATCAAAATACAAGGCTGAGGCTATCCACTGGGAACTAGGATCAAAATACAAGGCTGAGGCTATCCACAACATTGATTCAATCTTCTTCTGCAGCCCCTCCCAGGAGGGTGAACTAGGATCAAAATATAAGGCTGAGGCTATCCACAACAACTTCCATACTGGTTTTCATAGTAATTACACAATTCACTTTCCTATGTGCAATGCATAAGAATTATTTCCCCCCACACTCTTATCAGCATTTGGTATAATTTGTTTCCTTGAGGATAAGGACTCAGATTGGGGTTGAGGTGGAATCTCAGTGTAATTTTTTAAAGTAAAGTTAGCATGTAAAGTAATGGGTTTCATTAAAACATTTTCATGAGCTAGTCTGATTTTCTCAAATGTATTTTCATTCATTTAATATAGTTTGTCTATCTATCTATCTATCTATCTATCTATCTATCTATCTATCTATCTATTCATATGGTTCTTGTATAAAAGTTTAATATAATTTGTATTCATGAGGCCAAAGGATAATGCACTTTTTTTTGTTTTTCGAGACAGGTTTTCTCTGTGTAGTCCTGGCTGTCCTGGAACTCACTCTGTAGACCAGGCTGGCCTTGAACTCAGAAATCCACCTGCCTCTGCTTCCCAAGTGCTGGGATAATTCACTTTTTAAGTGTATATATTGACTCTTTGTATTTCTCCTTTTGAGAATTATCCATTTTATTTGCTTATTTATTCATCAACTGTTCTGGTGTTGAGCATTTAATTTTTTGAGTTCTTTATATGATTTAGATATTATTCTGTCATTGGATATAATTGGAAAAGATATCTCACTCTGAGGTGTATCTGCCTCTGCTGGTACTCTCCTTTGCTGTGCAATAGCTTTCATGTAATTTCAAGTACTCCCAATTGTTTTTTCTTGGGATTATATCTGTGCTAATGAAGTTCTTTTCAGAAACTCCTTATCTATCCTTTAAGATTGAAATGTTTGGCTTGTATTTTCCTCAGGCAGATTCAAAATTTCAGGCTACATCTTAGAATTTGTATTCAATTACACACTTATTTTTCCAGTTATATGAGAGAGACAAAAGTGTATTACAGGTATATGTCCTTTTTACCCAGCACCATGTGTTGAAGAAGGTGTCTTTTCTCTATTGTATATTTTTGACACCTTTGCCAGAAAGTCAATGTATTTTATTTGCATTTACCTCTCGCACCTTTGTTCCATTCCAGTTGTCTATGTGTCTATTTTGTGCCAATACCACGGCTCTGTAGTGTAACCTGAAATCAGATATTTTGATATCTCCTGTGTTGTTTTTTCTGCTTAAGAAGCAGTTTAGCCATTTGGATTCTGTTTCCTTTCCTGTGCATTTTAGAACTAACTTTTCTAATTCTCTGAGGAATGGCATGGGAATTAGATTTTTCATTGAAGCTGTAAATGCCCTTTAATAATATATTCATTTTCGATGAAGCTATAAATGCCTTTGGTAATATAGTCATTTATGGAAAATTAATTTTTTTGATTTTTTTGAGCATGGAAGGTTTTTGCATCTACTAGCATCATCTTCATTTTATTTCTTCAGTGCATTTATTTTTAATCAATTAATGTGTGTGTTAAAAGGGGGGAGTTATGCATGTCTATGAAGTTCTACTTACTTACTCTTTGAGAACAAGTTAGTAAGCTATAGTCTTCTATGACTTGAGCTTCAGCTCCTGCCTCCAGGTTCCTGCATGAATTTCTGCTCTTACTTCCTTAAATAATGGAATATGATGAAGATACCTAAGCCATATAAGCCCTTTTCTTTCCAAGTTATTTTTGGTCATTTTTTTAACATAGCAATAAATAGCAAACAAGACAACACCTATCTTCACTCCACCTCCCCCCCTTTTTGGAGGTTACAGATATGGCTGTAGTCACACTCATAAGCAGCAAGCCCTTCGTCCTCAGAGCCATCTCCTTATCCAAGCTACTGATTTCTGGTCATTGACTTTAACATCCTGCTAATTTGTTGACAACCTTTTCCAAGTCTAGGAGAGGTTCTGCATTGCTAATAATATTCAAAGAGATGCCGATGTGAAGCTTCTGGTCCTCAGACCACACTTCCCTGCATGGTTTTAACCCAGAAGTTATTAAAGCGTATCAAGACTCCCGGGAACTGTTATTCAAACTTAACTTCATGAATTTCCACATTCCTCTTATAAAGTCTAATCAGTAGTTCTGGTATTGGGCCCAATGCTTTGCATTCACTAAGCCTGACAAAGATTCAGATATAGATTAGAGCTCACACTATATATATAAAAACACCAACCCTCCTCTATATCTTTGTTTCATCAATTATCACTTCTTTGTCTGTGTTTTGACTTGTGTTTCCTAGGGGACTTTCTCTAGGACACATGTCCCTTATTTGTTTATAAACACTTATGTAGCACTTTCAGTGTGTTTGGCACTGTCCTGCATGCTTCACACACATCAACATTTTATTCATCATCCAGATCTCATTCTTGTAGCGAGTGCATACCGAGTCCAGTCACTTGTCCACAGTTCTAAGCAGTAGTTAGTGGAGTTGCAATTTAAATACAGGCAATATGGCTCTAGAATTCCTCTAACAAATAACCAGCCTATGCTCCATTTCACCCCAGGTAACTTCATGTCTTTTTAAAGGAGACAGCAGATAAGTGAGTTTTTTTCTAGCCCCTCCCCCCATGTATATGCGTGCACACATGGGCATTTGCATGTGTAGTCTTGTGTATATGATATATGCATACAAATGAGTGTTCATATGGCGGCAGATAGGGGAAGGGAGAAGCCAAAGGTAACATTGGATATAATTTTCAGTTGCTGTCCACATTGTTGTTGTTGTTGTTGTTATTATTGTTATTTGAGATACGGTCTCTCACTGAACCTAGAACTTATTAATTTAGCTAGACTTGCTGGGGAGCAACCTACAGGTATC
This sequence comes from Mastomys natalensis, assembly GCA_021653895.1. Classification (NCBI taxonomy): domain Eukaryota; kingdom Metazoa; phylum Chordata; class Mammalia; order Rodentia; family Muridae; genus Mastomys; species Mastomys natalensis. The sequence goes on from JAJTUV010000140.1 coordinate 1,355,170, forward strand.
TCTGTCTCTGCTTTCTCTGTGAGGGGGTTATAGATGCACACCACCATGTCCAGGTTTTCCATGGGTGCTGTGGATCTAAGTCACATCTGTGTGCTTACACAGCAAACAAGTTAGAAACTTAGCCATTTTCCCTGGCCCTCTTCTTCCTTCTGATACCTAGATAGATTCTCTTGGCTCCTTTGGCAGTGATAATTCGTTTTTTAGTCTTGTTACTTTTAAGTAGAATTATTTTGGAGTCAATGTTAATATAACTCATAAAATTAACTTAAAAATGAAGAAAATGTGTGTGACTCATTGATATGCGTACTTAATGTCAAGTAAGTGATTTCAATTCAGCAAGCCTTCTAGTATATGTTCACATGATAGGGCTTGCGTGCTTAGAAGTAGAAAGAATTCAAAAAGATTTAAGACAATGTCTTTGTTTTTAAGACCCTGATAATTGAAACACACACACAAATATATACACATATATATGTTTATGTTTTCTTGATGCTACAAGGACAAGAAAAGAAGCATATATGGATATAAAGAACATAAAAAGACTATATTATATTACGGTGGGAGGACAGCCCAGATATATAATATATGTAAAGCAAAGGACAAGTTCTGAGGAGGAAAAATTGGTGGACTTATGGTTGAGGAGCCCTGTGGTTTGGGATCAGATGTGAGAATGTCTACGTGATGATCGAGGAAGAAATCATTATGTAGACAATGGATGAACCATGTCATTAAAGAAAGTTCAAGGCTGAGGATGTAGCTCAGTTGACAGAGTGCTTGCTAGAATATCTGAGTTTGGGTGTGTTCTCATTGGCATGCCATAAACCAGGTATAATGGCTGACATCGGTAGTCCCAGCTCTTGGATTGTGGAGACAGGAGGATTCAAGGCCATCCTTATTGGTTACACAATGAGTTCATGGATAACTCGAAGAATACAATACTGTCTCAACAAACAAGGAAAGAAACAAGAAAACATTCATCATCTAACATAGTGAGAAGTATTTAAGGAGCTCATTGTAGAAGGGGCATCTATGTTTGTGGAGCATTAGGGTTGCTTCAGATGTTTTCACATGATGTGTAATTTATTAAATTATAATCACATTACTAAATATGCATTATTTTTCATTATACGTAGTCACACTACCTCAGTGTGGTAAGCACTACTATCTCTTTGTAACAGATGATGTTGTTTAGGAAACAAAAAATCGGGAGTAGAGCCTGGATTCAAATCTGGTTTTGAATCTGTGCCTTTTTTCTAAGACATCTGTTGAAAGAATATTAGACAAACAAAGGAAGAAAATCTTCTAAGTACAGACCTTAATCCTGTTGATGGAAAACAAACAGCATGACCAAAAAATACTTGAAATTATTTACAGAGTTTATGTAAGTAAGTCAAGATGCAAGTGACCTTTTTTTTCTTTCCTGTGACTTTAGTAATTTAAACAATTATTTGAGTAAGTAATACTGAATATTTACTGATTCCAGATGACAGTTCTTTGGAGGTGAAGTTTCAGGTATCTTAAAACCTTTGCTTGAATATGTAGACTGCTTATAAACTCAACATCATTCCCACATGAAACCACTGTGTGGGTTTTATTGTCTTATTCTGCACAAAATATAAAACCATGAATGTTTTCTTTCCAATTAAATGAATATGCAAAGTCCTTTCAAAACTATTATTTATTCACAGGATTAGTGTAAGAGTTATTTTCATCTCACAAAGCTCAGATTGTGCTGGTTCTGTTACCTTTTAATATTTTCTTATGGAAAATGGATATGCAGATAAGATATGGCATTAGGAGCCCTGATATAAAATTCTGTCTGTCTGTTTTATTGTGTTTTTTATTACTAAAAATTTTTGAGCTAATCTTCCCACCCAGGAAGGAGGAAAGTGATAGAAATAACCTCTCCTCCAAAAAAATATTCGGAGCACCTTCAGAAAAGACACATGTCTAGCACATCTCGTTGTCTCTAATATCCAGCATAGAGCAGGGAACACACTGAGTGAGCTGAGTCATTGACTACTTATCAGTTATGGATTAAATCCTCAAGTCCTCACATAGCGGTAGACTTTTCTGTACTCACAGAAGTAAGAAATGAAAGGCACAGATCAAAGCCTAGCAGTTGATTTTCACACTGCCCTTTCTACCTATTTTACTACTGGATTAAGTTTATCTATTAAGTTATTCACAGGAGGTGGTACAATTGCTTGACTTTATTGGGCCAAAGTCTATGCTGGCTACTAGGAAGACAGAGATAAAAGCCACAATCACGAGGGCCTCAAAAAATAGTGAGGAAAATGGGTGGTACAATTGAAATGCAATGTGGTTACAATAAATAATAGTCACTCACATTTTATAAAATATTTAAAGGAATTCTCTGCATCTTTGATGCACAGCCTATATCTGATGGCAATCATCTGACTGTTAGACATCTAGTGTACCACTATATGGGGGCCAGGTGAGAGGGTTACACTGCTTCCTGTGTCTGACGTGTTCAATAATGTCTTGGACCTGGTTTCTCTGGTGTGATTTTAATACACATGTGCCCCTACTGTATCAGTTCACCCTGATAAAAGTGTAAGGCAGCATTCTTCCTACTTTCAAGAATAAGTCTTTTATCAGTGTGTGTTGCATGGTTGAAGAGGGTAGCCATTGATGTTTCAGGTCTACCGTGGAGCCCAGTGATCCTCCACTTTTAAAATGGAATAAGAAGTCGGTTGTAAAACTTAGTTTCTCAAGGAAATGTACATCCTGATAAAAACAGTTTTATATGATTTGGAGTAGTGCAGGGTAGGGTGTAGACTTATCTGAAAAAGACTCAAAACAAATGATGTGGTTCATACCTAAGTATATTGAATAAGTGAATTTGAATATGCAGTTGATTCTAAAACATTAATAATAACAAAATAAATATTACTCACAACACAATAAACAAGTCACCAATAAACGAAAAGGAAGCTCAAACTTCAAAGAGCTAAGTGTACACTGACAGTGTAAGTAGCCATTGCTTGACTAAAATATTAATGTTTGGTTTTCATTCCTAGTCTATTAAAATATTAATTTTGATATTTATATAAACATTATTATATTTATTGATATAAACGTATTAAATATTAATATAAATATATATTAAATTATGTTATTCATACTGAATAATTGTTTCTTTGAATTAGGAAATTCTTTGAATTAGGAATTAGAATCACCAAAACAAATTTATTTTGGATATTGTGGATAACATAAAATAATGTTTCTGTTAAATATGTGTAAACTGTAAATAAATACAATAAATATTTAAAAACCAGCACTTTATAAAACATTTATTGTTCAAAGTGGAGGTAAAACCGTCTTTAATTTAAATTTTCAAAGACTCCTAACAGATTCCTATTTGTGTTTTCCAAATAAGAAATGTTATCAAGTCTTTAATGACTATAGTAAAGCAGGAGGTGTAACTACAAAGCCAATCCATTTGCTTGGTTAATTCTGATATGGGGCATGGAACAGTATCTGCTAGCCTTCGCAATGTCTAGCCAGTGGAGTGGAGGCACATGAAATGCAAGGTTCCCAAAGGCTGCAATGCAGAATCACATGGGGGACATTTAAAAAGTCTCAATCCTTAGGTCATAAATAATAACTCTATGGGTAAGATGGACATCAGTTGTTTTAAATTTTCTGGACAATTTCAATTAAAGATGAAGAAGACCACTACTATAAACTGTAAAGTGCTGGGTCACTTTGAGAGTTCTTCTCCTTGTCTCATTTCTCCCTGTTCTGTTCCTGAAAGTTCAGAATCAGAAGACATGAAGATATCTAACTTCAGCCATCTACCAGTCTCTATGCTTCACACACATTTGTTGAGAGAAATGACCAATGCATCTTTAAGCCAGGCTCTTGGGAATAAGCCAGAAATTACAGGATTTCTTTAACAGGACGTATGAATCTTCATATGATTAGTTGCCACTGGATCAAATGTTTACTTCTGTCCCAGAAAGTTGTATTAAAGGGAAACAAATTACAAAATTGTAGTGCTACTTGGCTACCACAGTCTTTGGCAGGAGGCAGCTTGCTTTTGAAGACAATGTGTGTGGAAAAGGAATTATTATGGCTGGTATATTTAGCACAAATCCATGCTGTTAAAATTAGAAATTGATTTGGGTTGAGGCCCCCAGTTTAATTAAACCAGAGAGTATGGGATTCTATTCACAGACATTCCTGAAGTCAGAAAGTAGAGTTATCTCTTTGTCCTTGAAGTCATTAATTTCCTGTCCCTTACTCCTCCAAGAGTTTTCACCCTTAAACACACACAACACATGGCACCATATTCACACCATTTCATATGCTGCCCCTAAATTATTCTGAGAATTCTCCATCCCATGGCTTGATAGGACTATGTAGAACTGCAAAGTAAAGACTCTGAAACTTTCTTCTCAGGATCAAGCCTTAGCTTTGAGAAGCTATTCTCTGAAAAACGGAGATGATGAAAGTCCAACAGCAGATGTCTCTAAGGTCTCTCTGAAGAATACCCTTTTGGTTTGTTGTACTGTATTTTCATGGTTATCATACAAACTTAAAATTCAAACAGTCGGCAGTGAAAATTTAGCCATTGAGTTTGTAGCAGTGCTAGACAGTACACAACTGTTGTATCTATCTCCAACACTTGATTGACCTATAAAGATGGCCACTGCTGACTTCTTTGCATATATCTCTAGCTCTCACTCTGAATTAAGATCAGTCCCTCTTTCTGTCTTACAAACAAAAAGGCAATAAGATGAAGTCTTTCCCTTTTGATTCCCATAGTGATTATTACACATAATTTAGTTTTGACCCCAAATTACTAACTAAGAATTGTGGAAAGAGAGTAATAGTTGAGAGAAATGGGAGTTCATGCCTGGAGAATCTGAGCTGGTTAAACCATGCTATTCCTCAAAAGAAAGACATTTTTCAGAGTTTATGAGAAATCCAATGGTTTTTTGGAAAATCCTTGGCAAACCCCTCAAAATATGTTTCCAATGTTTTCAACTCAAACAAATTAAAAACATACTTTTTTCCTGGCACTTTCCTCCTCCATTTTAAAGGATATGTGTGTGTATTTTTCAGGGAAATTTCGGGCACGTGGTTCTAATTTTCACTTAACTCATCATGATATTATTTTGTAAGAGCTGTTCAATGACTAAGAAACTTCTTGCATCCTTTAAAAAAATACATTAGTCCTTTTTTAAAAAATCTTATTTCTTAGAAATAGGAAGTCAGAGAAACCAGCGGGGAGTACAGGGCAAGGAAGTGTTACAGGCTTCTCTGGCAGGGTGAAATCAACTCTGCTCCATTTTCCTTAAATGAACCCAATTCCTTGAAGTCAGGTTCTTCTCTGGAAAGGCTGTCCCATAATGAGTCAGCTCCCCTGTGTGTGATATGATTCCAGTTGGAGAAAGACCTCCTTTGCTATTCAGCATAATGGAAGACTGTGGAAACATTTCAAACTTTTTCATCCTGCCCTCAGATCTCTATTCATCAGAGGAAGACCCTACGTTATCTTCTAGTAACTCCAACAGGTCAACATGTAGGCTCTCTTAGGCAACGATCTGACTTTAAATGTTGACCATATGAACCTTTTTCCTCAGGTTGCTATGATTAAACTACTCCCCATTTCCTTTAACAAGTCCATTTAATTGCTTTAGTTTTGAAACTAAACTGTAATTACATCATTTCCCCTTCCCTTTCTACATCCTCTTCCATGTATTCACCCTATTTCTCTCTCTCAAATTCATGGCCTCTGGCCTCTTTTTCTTTAATTGTTGTTAAATGTTGTGAGTGGGAGAAAAATAGTCTTCCCCCGGGATGAGTCTCCCAATTAATGATCCAATTCCAAGTGGCCAGCTCTGAAATCATGCACATATAAGTAACATTATAAGGACCAAACAGATTGTAGTCACATGTTTATGAAAAATTAATTTTTATTATAGTGTTCTAATATGCCCCCTTTCCTCTCAGAATACTTTGGAAAGAAAAGGTTTTAGAATGTCACAAGCCAGGAATATACATGTTGTAATATACACATGTGTATTTACAATATATATATATATATATATATTGTGTGTGTGTGTGTGTGTGTGTCTAATTTCCTAATTTATTAAATATTTCAACTGTATTTATTGATAACTGAAATAGTTCAGGACTTTCCAAGTTATCAAGGATTCAAGTTAAAATTGTAACCTCAAGGACTCAATAAATATAGGTTGAAAAATAATTGTAAAGTCTATTAAAGTGCAGTCATTGAAGTACGCTAGAGGTGAAATGAGGACAGTGAACCAGACAGGCAATGAGGGACAACTGCTAAGAGCAACAAGGGGTCTGAGTCTTAGAACTAACTTGATGGGCTCATCACCATGTGCCCAGGAGAAGGTCAGCCTGGCCAGTGGAACTGGATAAACAACGTGGGGTAAAAAACTATTGGCCCATTTGGAGCATGGCTAGGCTTTTGGCATGAGTTGCTCATGTTATGAAAGATAGCTCTCGAGAAGCCCAGTGATGCACATTGCTGGTGGTAGTACAGGTTCAGGTTTTATCACAAAGTAAATGGAGATGGTCCCATTTGTGCTATGATAAAAAACCAACCAAACAAACAAACATAAAACCTTCTCCTTGAACTTATAGCCAGCTGAGTGGCACATGAGGTATGCAAAGAAAGAGACAGACAGGAACACAGAGGAAGATGTTCAGGGATTGCAAATGCTTACTCCATGTGAGAGAATGAGGAAGAAGAAAGAAAGTATTTTGGGACAGTGCTAAGAAAAAACGTTTGGAATCTGGTGAGGATAATGAATTCTGTTTAAGGAAGGGAAGTTGCAGGTCCCTATGGGATGTTCATGTGCACAAATTGTAGGCAGGCCTGACTACATCCTGTAGGCTTCCTGTCATAATGTTAGAAAAATAACACTGGTAAGCAGCATTCTTAACCACATCATTTCCTTTGACATATCTTTAATAGGAAGGTCTCTGCTTCCTTGTTCCTGGAGCTTAGGTGAAAACCTCTCCAGTCCTCAGTCCACTCTTCCGTGTCCTCACCTTTTCCCATTGCTTGCTACAGACCTTTACAATATCCGGAGATTATGCACATGTGATATGACCACAATGCCCTCTGCAAGAGATTTCTACCATTTATTGTTTATCTTTTGTTCTTTGTGAGGTTTACTTTGTTCCAGTCTTCCCTTTTTTAAATCCTTGCCTTTGAATTGTTTGTCAGTTTGCTCTTTGGTAACACAAGAGAACAGAACATGGGCCCTACCACTGAGACACAGCTTCTAAGTTTAATATATTTGATAACAATTATTTGTAATGGTCTCTGGAGTAAGACAATGCATTATGTAATACTAACACTGTCATAGCTTACTGTATCAGTATTTCTGGAAACCAGTGTTGCCATAGTAATTGTTAAAATTTATTTTCATCTCTCTCCTGCATTATTTTCAAATACATTATTACACATTAAAACACATTGGAACACATTGTCTCTATCACTCATTGAGAAACGAACTTATCCTACCTTGCAATATGTATCATTGGTCATTTATTGTTGTTTAACATACGTTATTACTATTTACCTCAGAGCATGGGTCTATTAAAACATTATTTTTGTATTTTTTTAAAAAAATCACCAATGTGTCAAGTTTAGAAACATAAAAGTTAACTCAATACTTTTAAAATTATTAGATAAATATTTATTCTTCTCTGTTACTTGGGAAGATGTAATAATACAGATATTTGAATTGGATAGATCTGGATTAAAAGTTTCACTCGATTATTTAGCTTCCTTGAGCTTCAATTCTCCATGTGTAAAATGGAGATCCTAAAGATGACATCAATACCGAGATTAATACACATCACATACTGAAATACCCTAAGAACATAACATTTCAGTGCAATTTTATTATCCTAAAACTCTTATATAAATGCACATTACATTTATATAAGCCAATTCTTCCTCATAAAAACCACAAGTTAGATACTACTATTACACAGCTTTAGATAAGTAAATGGAGTTATAGAGTAAAACAATGGACTTGATAAAGTTTCTTCACAGGTTTATCATAAGGACTTATTATGTCCATATAAGGAAAACACCAAACACAATGCTTAACACAGTGTACATAAATGTTCATGTATGTTATTACCACCTCCTTTATTGTTGATATACTTCACTTGTCAGAGGGTCTGTTGCAGAGCTCAAAATTCTGCATATAAATTAAGATGGTAATTATTATTCGTTCATTAAATGTAGAGCCTGATCTCCTTGACCAGGAAGCTCCAGCTTTATACTAGCCAAGGGAAGCATGCAAATTGCATTTAGTAAATCATGACTTAGTCATAATGTTTAAGAGGCAATTTAGAAATTAAAAAAACCTGCTTGTTGTTCTCTAGATGTGCTTGGTATGATGATGCTTAAAATGGGTTAAGTCTTTTAGTCCTCGTGGCCTTAAATCTCTGAGGGGGTAAAATTCAAACAAAAGTTACAGAGATTAATCATGAAACAGTCATACACAGTCTCCCATCCTCACCCCCAAGTTATGCTGAAGTTTAAAGAAGACAAAGCCATGAGATGGGGAGATTGTGTCTGCCGGCTGCCATCTTTGCTAGTACTTTTGCACACTTTGGCCTTATGAGCAAATTCATAATGGCCCCGTGTTTCAGCTTTCTTTAAGTCACATCATCTGTATGTTGTAAAGTAACTTTGGAGTAAACTCTTATTTTATCTCTGTCTTTCCATGTGTGTTTCATTTCCCTTAACCATTGGTTTTGAGATCCCTTTGCCTAGAGTTTTCTCATTGGTCTGGGGAGAGCTTTTCCCCCCAATCCCTTATACTGACTTGCAGTGATGTGCTCTCTTTGTCTTGAACAGGGTCTGGTGACTCAAGAATCACAGCTTCATCTCAGCAGAGGCCAGGTCTTTGCTACAGCACATCTCTCCTTCCTTGCAGGATATGCTTTAGGAACTGTGCCTCTCACCTCTCACTGTCCTTACCCTTTCCTACCTTAGTCTTTCCAGAAATTGGGGGAGATATTTTTAATGATTCCATGAAAAGACAAGAAAGAGATAAAAATGCAAGAAGAAACAGGAAGATGATGAAAGGGAAAGAATATGTAAATACTGAAGGCCCTGACTCCAATTTTCATAATTGGTAAACCTTTCACTGTTGCCAAGAAATTTGGAGAGACAAACAAACCCTAATGAGCCAATGCAAAGAACAAAAAAATTGGAATATTTAGAGATACTTTTAAATATTCAAAAATGCAGTGCCCTCTGAGGATCAATATCTGTTTTGCAAGCATTCTTTGTTTCTATTTTAAAATGCTTATTCCTCAAGGGCAGGAACCTTGGCTGACATTTCTTTTTAACGCTGATGCTCATTGCATAGTATGTTTTCAGTAAATGCTTGCTTATTCAATAAATGAATGAAGTTTCTATTCCCACGTGAAAAGGTATTGACAATTATCATAGAAAAAGCAACCAATATCTAGGAAGGAAACTCCCTGTCCAAGGGCTTTAAACAGAGAAACCTTATACCACCGATGAACATGCACGAAGAATCAGGTATCGATTTTCTTCTATTTGCATCAAAGGAAAAATATGAATCTTGGCCATGTTAAAGAAGTAATACTGGAAGTAAAAAAAAAAATGCTCAAAGTTAAAGCAAAGAGAAAAGGGAAATTACATATGTAGAAAACTCAAGCTAGAAGAGATTGATTTCTAGAGAAATATTTTTATACAACACATTTATTAAATAATAATAAATCATCTCATGAGTCCTAAAATACACAAATGTTCTTACTACATGTACATGGAGGAAAATCTGCTACATGAGGTCCCTTTAAAATGCCCCCATTCTTTCTGTGTGGCCTAGGGAAGGTTCTTTTTTCTTTAAAAAAATTTTTTTTTTGTCTATTGCTGCTCAGTCTCAAGCCAGAGTGTATCCACCTTTTGGTTTCATCTGGCCTCCCTCAAGGAGAGAAGAATGTCCTTGAACTCTTGATAGCAGGTGACAAAGAAAACAGAGGCTTTCAGGATCCAGTCACAGATTAGGCTGATTAAGATATCTTTAATTGCTAAATTGGCTTCAGAGCATAACTCTTTGGGGAGACTTTCTGTTTTCAGAAGTCCATGTTGTTTCTTTGTCCCACAAAGCACTCCCATCTATTGTCCTTGTGTGGAATGATTTATAACCAGAAAGGAGGTGGTGCTGGGAAGAGAACTGTTACACAACACACTACAGTATCATATTTTTCTCTATCCTCTGCCCATATGCACCTTTTTCTACTGGATTTAATTTCCATGAAATGGTTTTATATCACTATCACTTCCTATGACCACTCCATTCTTTCAGAACCTCATTAGTTTACTTTATAGGGAACCTCAACTAATGCCCTCCTACTTATAGAAAAGTTGTATCAAGTAATGATGATGAGCATTGCAATACCAATAACCATGAGAATAAACACTTCAGGTGCTGACCTAAGCCATTATACATTCTGACACGCTTAAGCCTCACAACTACTTCAAGATGTAGGTATTATTATTCCCATTTTATAGATGAGATAACAGAAGCAGAGAGGTTAAAAAATTGCCAATGGCATAGAGCAAATGGTAGAGTAGACAAAGAGTAGCTGTGAATCCCAGTCTTACAACCATTACATTTCTAAACCAATATCATGGCAATCTATCACACCCAGAATGCTGTGTAACACATTGGCAAAGTAGGTCATTCTGGTTTGCCAATCATTTTGATAAAAGCTAGGCTGTCATCTCTGTTGCTAATCAGTTATAGGGTCTATACTCAGGAGTACATGCAGCTTTTTCTAGATTTCTGAGAAAACTCAGGGAGAAAAAAACACCAGTCTTTCTTGCCATCACAAAGGCTTAGTGATTTCATCATATCCCTTGGCTTCAAGAATCCAGGCACTGGAAAGCGCACTGTCTGCTCCACTCAATGCACTGAAAGCCATTTGTCATCCAAAATTTAAATTATTAATGTACAAGTATTTAAAAATATATCCATTAAGGCTGGTAAAGTTGTGCCTGATTAACAGGCTTTTCATAAATGCACTGACACAAAATTTTTTTTTCAAAAAAATTTAATTCAGCCTGCAAATGAACATCATCCATTTTGCTATCATATTTTATCAGTCTGTAAAGTGCATTCTCACTTCAGCGTTCAGCTATGAATGCAGAGCACTGTGAAAAATGACAGAATTTTAATGAGAAAGTGAACAACATGCCATCAACACCCTTTTGCCAGTAAAAATGGCACAACATCAAAGTTTTAAATCATGTTCCCTCCACACCTTTGGACATCTGTGATTCTGTCTGAGTCCTCAAAATCTGCTACATCCATCACCAGGTGCAGCCTTTAAACATGGAGGCACTGTCTACTTTACTGGTTGGCATGGCAACAGTTGTCAAATCATCCCTTGATAATGCTGTTTAATTGATTGTATAAATTATTCTGAGCTATGTGATCACGAAATGATGTACTGAGGCTCTTAAGTGAGGTCGGCTGCATTCCAAGGTGCACCACATTCCTTGCCTTTGCCCATGAAAACGACCTCCTTAAATTGCCAAAACACTCAGGATAAGGCATGAATAGTAAGTGTTAAAGAATACATTAAAGCAGTGGCACAGCCTCTTCAAGTGTGTGTTAACTTTCTAAAGACCAACAGGCTGTGGTGTGTACTGTAAAGCCATGTCTGAAGAATCACATACAGGGACTAGTTTGTTCAAAGGTAAAACTATATCGATTATATAAGAATTCAGTATTGGCTTGCACTAGTGGAGATGTTATAGATTATGTTATAGATGTGATAAGTTACCAACCCTTGGTGTTATCTTTATTCATTTACATGCCCTGGGCTTTTTACTCTTGTGATTTTTCACCATACACTCAGCACAGAGGGTGTTGCCATAGAATAGACTCTCCTATTGCCTCCATCCTTGGCTGAATGGCCTCCTGTGATTCTGGCATCTCTGTTCAGTTGTGAGAAGTATGGATGTACTTGGAAAGTATGTCTAAAACAGCCTGATATTTTCATTTCAATTCTGTTTCCCTCCACAAAAATAATTCATTCTATCTTCTGCAAACATGAGAAGTTGAGCATGCTAGCATTTACATAAGTTTATCAGTTAGTGGTTTTTACCATGTAGCTCTCTGTTCCTCAGCTGCAATATTGCTTGGGACCTTATCAGAAATGCATTTTTCTTAGGAACTCTGAGCTATTGGCTTAGTGAGCACTCCTGGATATTCTGATATAGTTCATATTTGTGTTAGCTACACATAGACATGTGTAGGAAACTTAAATACTATCAGATCATGGAGCATGTTCCTCCAAAGTTTCAGATTCAGTTGGTCTGAGATAGCCTGTATTTTCGTAGAACTTAAGAAGAAATTTCCATATACTCCTCATGAGTGAAGACTGGGGAACTCTGTATAGAATCAATAATTTTGACTGTAAGATGTGCCAACAAGTTGTTATGTCATTTTTATTTATTTATTTATGTATTTATTTATTTATTTAGGATCAACATTTCACATTCATTCTTTTAGTTACACTTCTAACATTTAATTATATATTCATGTCATATGTCATATACTGTATTCATCTTTGAAGACATATATATATATATATATATATATATATATATATGTGTGTGTGTGTGTATATATATATATATATATATATATATATATATATATATACTAGACTACTTTAGTAGTTATGACAAGGTGCCTGAGACTGGCACATTATAAAGGATTTGATTTGCATTTGTTTAAGATTAAGAAATTCAGAATCTGCTCAGAAAAATTGGTTGAGAACTTACAATTTCATCATTCTAGCATGGCAAGAAGAACGGAAGAACAACCCTGTCTTGGCAGAAGGTCACATGGCAACGGATGGAAAATTAACCTCATTTCATATTCACCTACTCTTATAGCAACTAATCTGATCCTGTGATATGGAGCACTTACTCCAAGAACAATGTAAAGCCTAGTTAATGACCTAATGACCTCTTATAGTCTCTAGGAGCTCTTCAATCTGCAACATGGAGACCAAAGGTCAACATGAGTTCTGGCAATATAAAATCTTATTCAAAGCAGAGATAAACTTTACATTGTGACTGTGTCATAATACTTAATCGGGAAGCAAATAAATATTTGTAAATACAATTTATGACAAAAATAAAAACCAAAAACAAACCATGAAGACATTTAGCTATGAGAAAGGATTCAGCAGATTTACTTTATATAGGGAAACTGAAAACAGAATAATATTAAGCGAAGTGAGTAAGAGTCAGAAGGAAAGATATGGAACCAGAAGCGGCTTCTGGGAAAAGGAGGGCTGGGAGGAGAGCAGATGCTCGAATCTGATCAAAGTATGTCATATATACACATGAAACTCATGTGTCATACACATACATGAAATGGTTGCAATAAACCTCATCATATTAAACAATTAAATAAAAAAGAATAACATATCCAAGTCTGTGCTGAGATAGGGCTCGGTGAAAGTGTTCATTTATATGTTTGGAAATGTCTAGATTTTGGGGGGGGATATATGGGATGGATTACTAAATTTATTCTTTTTGTCTCACTTTTACTGGTTATTTTATTTATTTACACTTCAAAGTTTATCCCCCTTCCCAGTTTTCCCTCCACAAGCTCCCATCCCTTCCTCCCTCCCTCTGCCTCTATGAGGGTATTATCCTACCCATCCACTCCTGACCCAGTGGCCTATTGTTCCCCTATCCTGGGCCATCAAGCCTCCACAGGACTGAATGTTTTACACAGAAATGATGACCTGTACAAGCCATAGTGAGGGATAAGACTTTCCAGGAGGTGGAAGAATGCAACCATGGCTTTCTGCTTCCTGACTTCTATGCAGTGTAAGCATCAGCTCCATTTTCCTATGGCCACAGTTATTGTTGCTGTGCCTCTACCCTATCCAATTGATGAACTGTGCCTTCAAACCATGTGCCCAAATAAATCCTTCCTCCCTTAAGCTACTTCTTGTCAGGTGTGTCTTCATGATAATGAAAATAGTAATTTATTTGGACAATTGGCACTGAGAAGTAGAATAGTTTCTTAGTGATCAAGTTATCTATACTGTCTTTAGACCTTTGGAACTGGTTTAAGGGACGAATACAAAAGATTTGGGTGATATTAGCCAAAGAAACCCTATAGTGTTATAAAAAGAAGAAGCCACCCTGGTGAGAATTCTAAAGACAAGAATGCTGATGGTAACACAGACAATAAGGCCAGGGAGTTGAGCTATTGGAAATTGTGCAAGAGGCCGTTCATATTACATTCTAGTAAAGAATTGGGCTAAATTTTCCTATATCCTGAAAATGTGAGGGAGACTGTACTTAAAGTCATTGGACTAATATGTTTCGAAGAGAAACCCAGAGAATGGAGCCAATACCTGTTCCAAGACACTCTTGATTTCATGCATTTTCTACCATGATGGATTATAATCTTAAACTGTGAACCAACGTGAGAGAAAGAGAATGAGAAAGATAGAGACAGACAGACAGACAACACACACACACACACACCACACACACAGAGAGACAGAGATAGATAGAGTCAGAGACAGACAGAGACATACACAGAGAGACAGACAGAGACACACACAGAGAGAAAGACAGAGAGAGACACACACAGAGAGAAAGACAGAGAGAGACAGAGAAAGACAGACACAGAGAGACAGACACAGAGAGAGACAGGGAGAGGCAGAGAGAGAGGCAGAGAGAGAGGAGAGAGAGAGAGAGAGAGAGAGAGAGAGAGAGAGAGAGAGAGAGAGAGAGAGAGAAAGGTGTCCTTAGAGAGGAGAGATGAGGTTAGGGTTTGGGATATGATACTCTGAGGTATAGTGTAGAGGACAGAGCATTGTATGAAGACATGATGTAAGTAGATAGACTCCAAGGGCTTCAGATCAGTGATATGATGGGGGGTCTTTGTAACTAATAACTTGGTGTTAGGCATCAACCAGCTTCAATGGGTTGCAGTCTTATTAACTCAGTATTCTGGCTCCATCAGGAATTCTAGGCCTTGCCTTGTTAGAGCATCCTACAATGGACCACTGTCTGAGCTAACAAAATTCCATCCTGATCTTTAAATGTAGAGTGATAATGAAAGTCTGGAATACTGATAGATTCTGAGATCTTTGCTTTCCTTCATTTACTAGCAGCACTGCCTGATGTAACAACCATTTTCACAAGTAAGTTTCATGATAAAAGAGCAGCCAGGCATTCCTCCTGAGGAGCATGAGGAGAGCTTTTGGTACTTTCGTTTCTTTTATGTTGTTCTGTAAATGCATTTGTTAAATGTTTAATATCACATATAGATACTTTT
Organism: Mastomys natalensis; assembly: GCA_021653895.1. NCBI lineage: Eukaryota > Metazoa > Chordata > Mammalia > Rodentia > Muridae > Mastomys > Mastomys natalensis. The sequence continues at coordinate 1,370,562 of JAJTUV010000140.1, forward strand.
GGCAGGCCGATTTTTATAAACTTTGTCCATCCTGACTATTATTGCCACATGTTACTTCTGACATTGAATTTTAGTGTCTTATAAACATTGAAATTTCATTTGGAACTAGTCCCAAGGATCTTCCAGCCAAGTTACATAGCAAAAGACACTTTAAACAACCCAATGATTAAGTGGTCATTTGCAGTCTAAGAGGTCCAACATTTCAAATAATCAAATTAGATCATATCAGCAAAAAAGTCTAGATAAACTTTGTAAATGACCATACAACAAAAACTGCAATTTTGAAGGGCCTCTGATTTCAATATCTGTTTAAATTATTCAAAAGGAGTAGTCGGATGATGAGTGGAAGAGGCTTTTATGTTTTACTTTTCATGTACAGAAACAGTGAAGGCAGTGGGCAAGTTGCAATGGAGTCTGGAAACTTCCTTTTTCATGCTTCATCACACATACACACACACACACACATGCATGCTCACACACACATGCACACTCACAAACATACTCTCACACACATGCGGACGCACACACACACACACACACACACACACACACACACTTTCTCAAATGTCAGAGTACAGTTTCATCCCATTATTCAGAGGACAGCAGGAGCTCATAAGTAAAGCCTGAGGAAAGTACTGGAGTCAAAGACAAGATATATCTAGTGACTGGGAGAGATGAGACTCTTTTACATCTTGTCCCACTTCAGAGACTTGTTTTAACAGTAATATTAAGATGGTGACTTTAGGTCTTCTTAACTGGTTATGAACAAAACTATAAACCTGGCATCTCCATAATTTTCCTTTGGGCAATATCATTTCTCCATAAAAAACAACTCTGAAAAGTTGCATATATATATATATATATATATATATATATTATTATATATATATATATATTATGCAGAAAAAAATAACATCTTCTCCACCTAAAATTACTTTTATTGCCAAGCATATCATAGGAAAAAAGAACCTCACTTTGTGTAGACATCTGGAATGGAACACCAGAATTATCTTTTATATTCTATAAAATAATGTACCAAATTATCTCCATTCACTCTCCACTTTCAGACTGTACTCAACATGCACATTGTACATGGAGTACCAGCAGTTAGAGAAAAATTGTGGAGAAAGAAAGCCCGGAGTTGACATAGGTGCAGACGCAGAGCATGCTATCTGGTCCACCATGGCACAATGCATATTAGGGAAGTTTTTGTATTGATGCCTTCATCGGAATCATTACGAGTAACACTGTGAGCTCTTAGGCAAGCAGGACTTCATGTTAGGAATTTTTCCCAAACAAAAAAGAAAACATTTATTTAATGAATAGTTTCAGAATGATTACTAGCTGCCAAACACTAGGACTACAGAAAGTTTATTGTACACTTGGGAATATAGATAGTGAAATGATTATAACATAGTGTAGCAGCAGCTAACATTTATTTGGTGTGTGTTTCCATGGTTTTTTATCTTGTTTAATTTCACCTAACCTAGCAGGTTCTTATAGAATTTTCTGTTTGTATTGCAGTACCTATCATAATTCTTATTGTCATTCCATATTATAGGTGAAGAAACTGAGATCCAAGTGCTCTAAATGTCACTGAGCTCATGCAGCTGATAAATGGAAGAAGGGTAGTCCTCAGCTAAGGAAAAACACGATTGAAATTTTTTTTTTAAATAAAATGTCTCTACTTATCACTTAGGAGCAATTCAACATCAGGCAAATTTCTACAAAATGCAGTTGTTGCTTTCTTTCTTGGACATTTATTATTGGTATAAGATTACTTAGTTCATAGAATTTATTTTTGAACAATATTGACAAAAAAGCATGTACTACAGCAATATTCAATATATTTTCAAAGGTTGTTATAATATCCAGAGATTGTGCATGGTGGCACATACCTATAACTCCAGTACTTGGGAGATCTTAAATTTAAAGCCAGACTGGGCAGCACAGAGAGATTCTGTTCCCTACCTGCTGCTCCTCAAATAGCAATAGATAACGCCCTTTAGAGAAGGCGATGAAGATGACTTTGCTTTAGAATCTTCCATCCCAGCAAAACAATTCTTCATCTGAAGTCGAATGCTGAGGCTACCATGGCTAGTGGGGTACAGAGACTAGATGAGACAAGCTTAAACCCAACTCTCAGACTCCATGAATTAGCTTGGAGCTTGATTTAAGGCATTCCTGTATTCCAATCATATATTTGTTTCTTGATGGTTGAACAAGCATTTTAGCAACTTTATTTATTATTGCTATTTTTGGGTAAATGAGAAAATATTATTATAATTAAAGGAAAAATTTTACGACACAATTAAGTGTAGAGTAAGGAACTAAATGGTAGTTGTGACTATTGTTATAAATTCAGTGAGGATTGGGGAAAATAAGATTGGCTTTGAGTCTATTTTCCTACTACTTATAAAGATTTATTGAAGTAGATTAGCAGGTACATATTATATACAGGTATATTATATATATATATATATATATATATATGATATATATAGATATATATATATGGTATATGTGTGTATATGTGTGTGTATGTGTGTGTGTATGTGTGTGTGTGTGTGTGTGAGAGAGAGAGAGAGAGAGAGAGAGGAGAGAGAGGAGAGAGAGAGAGAGAGAGTTTAATGTAGATAAAATTGTGTGGAAAAGCAAAGGAATGGAAGCCCATCGGATTCCTCTTTGTTTTTATGGTTTCGTTTTGGTTTTTGGTGTAGTAGTTACCAGCTATGTAGCTGATGACACATTTTAATGGCTCTGGATTCTAATTTGTTTTCTTCTTTTGGTGACATAACAGAGAGATGTCTCAGCTAACTGAGAAGAGATAGCAAAGCATTGGGCTGGTATCAGTTTTCAGGAGGAACCAGCTCAGAACTTTGTCTTAAGTATACACACTTACTAGCACAGCTTCTTGGCTTTGGAGTCTGAAAACATGCCTTACTGTTCAGAAAACCTGCTATAACTAGGTTTTGTGTGAGTAAACCTGGTAGAGAGTTCATTTTCAATCATCCTTGGAGAGTTGGCAGTCAGCAGCCATAGCCTTTCCCTTGTCCTTGGATCTTGCCATAATGCATGATGACTCCATGGCTTGGCTTATGCTACCAAAAAAATGTCAGTACTATAAATATGTTATTTGGAGTCTCTTCCTCTAAGTTTGATTTTTCCTACCACCAGAGTCTGTTACATGCAGCATCAGTGCTATACATCCATGAGATGACTGCACATGATATGTACCAAAAAACCAAAACCAACAACAACAACCCCTTTAAGTCATATTCTTAGGTGAAAATGTTCTTATTATAAGTGAGGACCCCAGAATTGATGATGAGTCATTGGTAGATTAAATCAAATGAATTGTGGGTGTAACAACCAACATTTTCATAGTTCAGAACTCTCCACATTTTAAAACTCCTCCACCTCCTTGCTGCCAAATAGCTGCAGTTAGATCATCATTCAAATAGGTTGAAGAGAGATAATAGTTAAACTCTCCTATATATTTTATGGGGGGGGGCCTTTGGTGACTTTAGAGAAAAACTCATTGTTCTGACTTCATGGTGGCCTCCTAGCTGTTTCCTGTACACATCAAAACTTGGCACAATTCGCAGTTTTACAGCTATGTTTTCATATTCCTGGAAAATAGTTACTATAGCTCTATGTACAGTTTACATTGATTTTAGTTGACTGTTAATTATTTTGCTTTGTATCTCTGCTCTCTCTGACTACTCTGTCCACCCCATCTTCTTATTTATTGTTCTGAACTAGATCGTTTTTACAATGTCTGTCATGAAAGCATGACCTTACATTTTGTTCTCTGATAAATGTCCTGTACCTACATAAGTGTTTATTATATATGTTGAATCCCTATTCAATATATATCTCGAATAGATTCTGGTGTTCAGTCAACCTGTATAGCACTCATTATAAATACCCTCCCTTGTCCACTAGAAAGGTATGCTATCTATTTCTTTAAGGTATATGATAGCAATGATTCCATTTATAATCCTCTGGAAAGTCTTAACTAGGTACATCCATTGTAAATGTTCTCATGGATTGTTAAATTCATGAGGCAGATCAGTGGGGAGTTCCACTTCTTTGATTTTTTTTTTTAGTTGACTTTATTTACACAGCTAAATAGCCTTCCCAGCACAAGACAATTGGTGGTTGCTAAATCATTACAAGTTTTTGTTTAGGTCTTACCACCATTGTGTATTGTTTGCTAATGACTATGTACTTACTCCTTTGCTTCTCTGGCCCTCCTTCAGCCATCCCCATCCCCCAGCACCTCATTTTTGCTTTTCTTCATGGCAAAAATGTGTCTTCTGCTTTGCCTGTATTTGGGGCTTTTCGGAGCCCACATGATTGTCGCTTTCCTTAGGGTTCGAGGCAATACCTAATCAGTATCTTGTAGTAATTTAATGACCCATTGAATGGAAGCTGTTATTGCAAATTTTTACAGTTGGTAGTAAATGGGACACTGTCTAAGCCCGAATCTTTTGACTCACCCCGGATACATATTCCTCACACAGTCTACTACTGTTTACCATTTTCTCCTGTTTATATACCCTCACCCACTTCTCATTTGTGTGCAGGTTTTTGTGAGCTAGTCAATTTTACTTCAGTCTTAAAGCAATATTTCATGAGTTTCAATTAAGTATTTTTCTAATGCACAAATATACAGTGCCTACTTCTTTCCTTAGTGCACTAATTATGTAACGAAACTGACAGGAAATCAATCACACTCCCCTGGCTGTTAGAGACCCATGCTGTTGTGCTGTTTATTGCTTATTCTGTGTCCTCTGGATGTCACAGAAACACATTTCTTTTTAACTATACTTCTGTTTTGACAAACAAATCTTTATCATGCTTCCTCCCCTCTCCCCCAGAAAAACCGAAGTAGGCTTACATTTTCCTTTTTCTTTGTCTTATCTCAGTCATGGCTGACTTTACAGTGATATTTAACATGGGATGATTAAGTACTTTCCTGATAAAAAATATTTTCATTCAAATTATTAGTTATTTAAAATATATGAAGATTTCAGGGTAATCTAATTCATAAAATATGATTTTTACAGTTCCTTTAGAAAGGATACTCTGTCTGATGAAAGTGAATCACAGTTTTAGATTTCGGAGTTATTCTTCATGAAACGACAAAAAGTTGTCCAATGTATTAATTGTTTTAGCTTCTGTAAGACATAACCACATCTGTAGTGAGAAATCTCATGTGTCCTGTCTTTGTTTTTGGAATTAAGCAAGCATTCTTGTCTGGTTTGTGGCTGTGTCGCTGCACTCTGTCCCTTCCTATCAGAGGACAGCTCATGTGTCTTCTCTGTATCCTCTTGTCTATCTGTCAAACATTCTGCCTTTTCTTGTAAGTAAACTGATTAACTATTGGGTTTAGAAACTATCCTCACTTAGCATAAAATAATCTAAATGTGTTTATATCTCTTTTTTTTTTTTTTGGTCTGAGTAGAGTCATAGTCCCAGGTAGCAAAGATTTTGTCTTTATAAATTTGGATTTTGGAAGATAAGATGTTGCTAATGACAGGCAAGCCCTTCTATATTCTGACTCTTTATTTATATACTTTGAAAATATACCAAGAGAAAAGGGTATTGTTTTCTGGTTCTGGCTTGTTTTCCTACCCAAAAGACCCTAGATTTTTTTCAGTAATGACTTTTATTTTTTTTCTAATTAGAAACAGTCTGATTCTAAAAGATACTGAGAACAAAAATCTAAAAGGCAATATAACCTTCAGGAAGCAATTACAGAGGAAGAAGAAAGAAATATACGCCTCAAAAGGGAACTATACACTAAACAACAATTTTTAAAGACTTTTCTTATTCTTTGAAAGTATTTAAAAGAAAAAAATGAAAAGGAGAAAAGAGGAGAGAGGAGAGGGAGGGGAGGGGAGGGGAGGGGAGGGGAGGGGAGGGGAGGAGAGGGGAGGGGAGGGGAGGGGAGAAGAAGGAAGGGAAGGGAAGGGAAGGGAAGGGAAGGGAAGGGAAGGGAAGGGAAGGGAAGGGAAGGGAAGGGAAGGGAAGGAAGAGAAGAGAAGAGAAGAGAAGAGAGAGAAGAGAAGAGAAGAGAAGAGAAGAGAAGAGAAGAGAAGAGAAGAGAAGAGAAGAGAAGAGAAGAGAAGAGAAATGAGGAGTACCCATTCCTACTCTGGCTATTTCTGACTGGATTTCTGATAGAGTCGTTAGATGGAAGACATGAACTCTGAAAAGAATTGTGAATTTTTCTTTTCTTTTTTTAAATTTTTTATTAGTAACTTTTTTTTAAATGTTAATCAAAGGCTTTATAAGTTTGGTAATGCTCAGTAACAAGATGCCCATACAATCAAAAGTGTAACCCAATACCCAACCTAGATATACCAACAATCTTTGACTGGGAGAGACACAAGAACATCCACCTCCATGTTCCCCTCTCCCCCTGTCATCTCCTAGCTCCTCCTCTCCTTCCCGTCCTCCTCTCCTTACTCCTCCTCTTCTTCTCCTTACTCCTCCCAACTTAACTCCTCCTACATATCAGTCTTCCTGTTAAGATAAAACTTTTCTCTCAAAATACAATTAGAGCATACCTATACCAATTTGTATCAGTAAGGTACAAGATATACCAAATACCCAGTCCATCATTTTGTTGACTAAACAGAACCTCTGTCATCTCTCCTAACTAAAAGACTTAGTTCTGAACCTGGCTTTTTTCTTGGCTTTAGAATGAATGTCAGCTGAAACTATCCTCTTAAGTCTTTTCTCTCAAAGTAAATAGCTGGGATTGGCAGTGAGACTCTAAGTCTTCAACGCCATCAGAAATCCAGAATGACTGAATTAACGGAAATTATGGGAAGCATAAAGCATAGCTTCTGAAACTTAGCCAACTTGGAGACCACTGAACACCTGGACAGTCCCTATACTGAAAAACGTTGGAGCATCCAATCTTCAGCCTTCTGGCCCAGGATCATCTGACAGACCTAGAAATGCAGAAATTTTAAGGGCTGATTACTCTGTCTTGGCAGATATAATCAGTCGGGTATTCTGCAAGTGTGTTCTTTTCACGACAATAATTTGTCTGTAGATGAAAAGAGGTAATTCTTGCCTAGTGGCTGTCTAACCACAACTGGAGTAACACCAAAGATGCTCAATTTGTTCTTTGAAACCAAGACAGGAAGCTGTCAGGAGCAGAAAGGTCTCTAATCAAAGTGAACCTTAATACAGAAATGTTTGTAATGACAATTCTGTGGACTTCTGATGTTTTAAAAACCAACTGTCCATGTAACGCAATCTGGACTGTTGTCTGTTAACTCCTCTCAGCTATTTCTAATACAATATAGAAAACACTCTAACAATAAATTCAGAACCATAAATTTGCTATAGACCCTTAACTCACAGGCTAACCATCTCAAATCAGTTAAAAAAGTTAAAGAAGGACTGGGTCTAAACCTTGTATTCCTAAATGTGTTATACAGGCACAATGCCTATGAGAGTAGCAATATTAATCTCACTTCTATATCAATAAGAAACTCATACCAATTAAAACCTTAAATTTGAAATCAAAGTAAATTTTGTACCATTTAAGAAATTATAACTTCAGCTTAATAACAATTATACAGATTTCTACCAATAGGTTATGGCTATGCAATAAATCCTAGCTATTCCTCCCTGTTCCAACAAAACCACTACTTTTCCCTAGAAAAACCGCCCAATATTAACCACCTCAGTCCCCAATCCCAGGGAATAGGGGCACCAACTCTTCATTAACTTCTTCAAGCTGATTACAAGCATTGAGATATTAGAAGAGGAGCGGGGGGAAGAGTAAATTGATAAGCCTCTGACATCTGTGTCTTCACTGCATTCAGCTGAGATTCCAGGACATCAGAGGTTCAAGCAGGTCTGCTCAGCTTGCTTAACGAGTAGATACACCAAGGCTGTGTATTCTGCAATATACAATTCTCAAAACAAATTTTAGTATCAAGATATTTTTTGTTTGAATTATGGAATCTAGTCTTCTAGTGGCCTGTCTCTATCATACCTAATCCATATAATTCTGGGAGTTTCTATGAGGGCGTGCTCCCACCATCCTCCCATTCCTGTCTCCCTGCTCTCGAATTCCCCAACACTATGGAATCCAAACTATCAGGTACCAAGGCCTTCCACTTCCACTAATGCCACCCTCAAATACCTATACAGGTGGAGCCATGAGTCCCTCCCTTTGTGTTCTCAGGCTGGAGGTTTTAGAATGGCTACTCCAGCTTGTTTCTTAGGACCATTTGCTTAGAAAATTGTTTTCCAGCCTTTTACTCTAAGGTAGTGTCTGTCTTTGTCACTGAGGTGGGTTTCCTGTATGCAGCAAAATTCTGGGTCCTGTTTACATATCCAGTCCGTTAGCCTATGTCTTTTTATTGGGGAATTGAGTCTATTGATGTTAAGAGATATTAAGGAACAGTGATTGTTGCTTCCTGTTACTTTTGTTATTAGAAGTGTAATTATCTTTGTGTGTCTATCTTCTTTTGGATTTGTTGGTAGAGGATTACTTTCTTGCTCTGTCTAGGGTATAATTTCCCTCTTTGTGTTGGAGCTTTCTCGCTAATATCCTTTGTAATGCTGGGTTTGTGGAAAGATATTGTGTAAATTTGGTTTTGTCGTGGAACATCTTGGTCTCTCCATCGATGGTAATTGTGAGTTTTACTGAGTATAGTAGCCTGGGCTGGCATTTGTGTTCTCTTAGGGTCTGTCTGACATCTGTCCAGGATCTTCTGGCTTTTATAGTATCTGGTGAGAAGTCTAGTGTAATTCTGATAGGTCTGCCTTTATATGTTACTTGGCCTTTTTCCCTTACTGCTTTTAATATTCTTTGTTTTGTGCATTTGGTGCTTTGATTATTATGTGATGGGAGGTATTTCTTTTCTGGTATAGTCTATTTGGCATTATGTAGGCTTCTTGTATGTTTATGGACTTCTCATTCTTTAGGTTACGGAAGTTTTCTTCTATAATTTTGTTGAAGATATTTATTGGCCCTTTAAGTTGAGAATCTTCACTCTCATCTATAGCTATTATCCTTAGGTTTGGTCTTCTCATTGTGTCCTAGACTTCCTGGATGTTTTGTGGTATGAACTTTCTGCATTTTGAGTTTTCTTTGACAGCTGTGTTAATATTTTCTATGGTATCTTCTGCACCTGAGATTCTTCTCTCTCTTGTATTCTGTTGGTGATGCTTGCATCTATTACTCCTGATTTCTTTCCTAGGTTTTCTATCTCCAGGGTAGTCTCCCTTTGTGATTTCTCTCTTGTTTCTACTTCTATTTTTATGTCCTGGATGGATTTGTTCAATTCCTTTATCTGTTTGGTTGTTTGTGCTCTCTTGTAATTCCTTAAGGGATTTCTGTGTTTCCTCTTTAAGGACTTCTACCTGTTTACCTGTGTTCTCAAATTCTTTGAGAGTGTTATGTATGTCCTTTGTAAAGTCCTGTATCATCATCATTAGAAGTGATTTTAAATCTGAATCTTCCATTCCTGGTGATACGGGGAATTCAGGACTTTCTAGTGTGGGAGAACTGGGTTCTAATGATTCAGCATACCCTGGGTTACTGATGCTTATGTCCTTGTGCTTGCCTTTCGCCATCTGTATCACCTTAGTGCTACCTGCCCTGTCTCTTACTGGAGCCTGTCTTTCCTATTATCTTGGTTGTTTCAGAACTGTGTGGGGTGGATGTTAGTACTGGGGTTATAGCTGGGGCCCAAGATCTTCTCAGTGCTCAGGAGCAGACTGGAAGGAATCAGTGCTCAGTGCCAGGAGTGAATTCCTGGGTCCTAGTGGGTGTCAGTTACTCCCTGTTTGGGAGGGGGTCTTACTGTCTCCTTATCTAAGATACTACCCCAGGTTAGAGCTCCTGGAAGGCCTACTTCCTCTGGGTTTTGTGAGACTGGGTGCAGAGTTGCTACCTGGGATCTGCTCAGTGCTCAGGCTCAGACTGGAAGGCATGAATTTTTCAAATGACCCTCAGAGGCAACAATTTAGTTTAAACCATAGTGTGACTTGCAATAAGAGATCACAAATCAGAACTCTGCTGGTAAATTGATTATATTAAACAAAATTAGCCCTGATGAAAAATGTTTGATAATTTGCATTTTGTAACACGAATGGTTTAGCTACTGGTTTTGGAATCCATGAAAATTTCATAGTTGACTTTTGTGAGCCAGAATGAGATTATTCCAGCACATCACTCAATCCTTTAATCAATTTTCTATATGATGGTACAGAGGAGCCTGAGCGTCATATAGAAGATAGATATTGTGGAGCAGAGACTGAAGAAGGCCATCCAGAGACGGCCCCATCTGGGGATCCATTCCATATTCCAAACCCAGACACTATTGCAGATGCCAAGAAGTGTTTGCTAATAGGAGCCTGATATGGCTATCTCCTGATAGACTCTGCCCAAGCCTGACAAATACAGAGGTGGATGCTTGCAGCCAACCATTGGACTGAGCACAGGGTCCACAATGGATGAGTTAAAGAAAGGACTGAAGAAGCTGAAGGGGTTTGGAATCCCATAGGAGGAACAACAATATCAACCAACCAGACCCCACCCCCAGAGCTCACAGGGACTAAACCAACCAAAGAGTACACATGTAGTGACCCATGGCTCCAGCCACATAAGTAGTGGAGGATGGCCTTGTCAGGCATCAATGGGAGGAAAGGCCCTTGGCCCTGTGAAGGCTGGATGTCCCAGTGTAGGGGAATGCCAAGGTGGGGAGGTGGGAGTGGGTGGGTAGGTGCATGGGTAAGCACCCTCATAGAATCAGGGGGAGGGGAAACCAGGAAAAGGAACAACATTTGACATGCAAATAAACAAAATATCCAATAAGAATAAATAAATAAATAAATAAATAAATAAATAAATAAAGGAAAAAAGAAGATAGATATTAATTTTGTAATATTATAGGATAGAATATGGAAGATACACAGAAAAAAACATTTACTGTCACAAAATTCTAATTTTTATTTTTAAATCTAAAAATTCAAAAGCCATAGCAGGGGCCAGAGAGATGGTTCAGTAGGTAAGAGAAATTGTTTCAGAAGCAGGTAGGACTGAATTCAAACTATAAGCAGCCTTGAAAGAATCTGCACATGGCTATGTCCTTGCCTGTAACCACAAGTACTGGGTGGAGGTAAAGATGGTGGTAACATTTGGGCTTGATAGCTGCTTGCATAGCTCCAGATTCTGTGAGAGACATTGTCTCAAGAGCAAAAGTAAATAGAGAAAGACACTCAAAAATTTCCCTAGACCTCGACATGCAAGCACATGGACACATAAATTCTCACGTGTTCACAAATACATGCACAAACACACAGGTTAACAAACATAAAATGATTTACGAGTTTGAAAATTATACTTTCTGATGTTGACGAAGAAGCGTTGACATGGGATACTCATATACTCTTTGTGACACTTGCAAGAATGGAAAGAAAAATCAATAACTTTTATCAGAATGTTTGAAATGTTTATGATTATTTCATATTGTAATTATTTTATGCCTTTTAAGGTGAGATCAAGCTTTCTGTTTTAAAAAACACACCAAACTTCAACATCAACAAACATCCAAGTATGGAAAGGAGAAGTTCCAAACTTCCACCTCTAGGTGAAGAGGTGCAGATAATGAGTGGCTTCTAAGGGAGGAAGAATTGGTCTTCAAGGACGAGCCACCTGATACGTTATATAATCCCAAGTGCTCACACTTAAAACTGTGTGTGTGTGTGTGTGTGTGTATGTGTGTAGCACTAAATAGATTCATATATTTATATTTGAAATATAATGTGTGTGTGTGTTGTGTGTGTGTGTGGAGAGAGAGAGAGAGAGAGAGAGAGAGAGAGAGAGAGAGAGAGGTTGAGAGGGAACAGAATGTGGAAGAAAAATGACACAAATATAGTCCTCATACAGAAAATTCTTAAATAATGTAATAAAATACATCAAACTCTTTAAGGCCCTTTACACTCTCTCTTTCCCTTCCCACTCTAAACCCTCTTCTGTAAGTTTCCAATAATGGACTTCCCACTGTTTTCCAAAGCACAGCTTCCTCTGTACTTGACTTTAGGTTGATTTTTCCTCCCATATTTTTCACTGTTGCCCACTGCTTCATTTAAATCAGGTCTTCTCTGATGACTTTACCTAGGACAATGTTGATTCCATCCCTCTCAATTTGTTCACCCTACATTATTTTTCCTTCTCCATATATCACTACACAGCATTCTATATAATCATTAGTTTGCTCCTTTCTCACGAGTATCAGATTGACCTAGTAGAGAATCTAATTATCTTTTCCACGGTAACACAACCATACCTAGAAAAGTGTTTATCATGATGCAGGCACTCAATAGATATTTATTGTAACTATAAATAAATGAGCAAATGAATGTATAAATGAATCCTGAAATATATTTGCTGATTTACAGCTACTGACATGATTTAGTTTTTCCAAGGCCTGCATATTATTAAGTGGATATACACAATTTATTTAATGAATCCATTAATGAAGAATGTTTAAGCAATTTGGAGTGTCTTCTCTTATATTGCATAAACTTACATATTCATCTTTATATTCCTGCTTATCCCTAGATTAACTATTTGAAGCTTAAATTCCTGGGCCAATGGATATATATGTAACATTAATGGGTATTTCTAAGTTATTTATGGATTTTTGTATTTTTGTGGATTGTAAATTTTTAAAAACCTTCCTTCTTGATTTTTTTAAACGAAAATTTACTAACAAACCAGTCTTGATAGACATTTTGGATTTGTTATGAAATTATGAGTAATTTGAATCTAAAGCTAGTCTTATGCTTGATAAGAAATACTAGAATTTCCATCTTTATTAAGAACAAGACTGAGACACTCAGTAAAGATGATAGAGCTGCATAATGCAAGACTCTAGGTTACTGATGCCTGAACTCAGGACCATTTTACACATGAATGTGCAATTGTATACTTTGCAAGAATATGTATGAAAGATTACATGATAGACATCAAATTCAAAATGAAGATGTATTAAAAGTTGCAGGAGAACATGCTATTCTAACAAAATCAGGGTATTACAAATCTCTGATATACAAAACTGAAAAACAAAAGTTCTTTCAAAGATGGGTGTCTTATTCTGATTTGTTCAAATATGAGCAAGTAGTGAATTCAAAACAGTATCTAAGAATAGTGAAACTCATGCTGTCCACTGATAGGGACCAAATAGAGCCAAGGACAGAAACAGACTTTTGATGGCCATTGGCCTCCATATGTTTATACTAATGAGTCACAAGGACAGTTTACTCTGAATAGTCTGATAGGACTACCCACTGACAACTGCCTATCAGCTGACAGCTGAATGTCTTATGGTAGAAGTGGGTTCTTTTCAGGCTTTGATACTGTTGAGAGTTAGCTCTTCATCTCTCCAGAGTGTACATTAGTCTGTTTGACAGAGGATGGGGTCCTTGACATGAGGCAGATTGTGTGTAGGAAGAAATCTTCTCCATGTCTGTTGCTAGATGAAATAGAAAGGTTGTATGACACACATTTTTTGGTAAAATCCAGCAATAATAATGCATGGTGTTTTTAAATATACATGACTGTATGTATATGGAAATGTAAACTGGGTATAAAAGTCTCTAGAACAAATTTAGGCTCTTAAGGAGAACAGAATAATTTGCTAGAAATGAACAAGACTAAAATAACTGTGTGATGGCCACAAGAAAAGAAAATTGATTCAGATAGAAACAAAATGAACAGTTATAGTAGTACATAAATATCTAACTTTAAAAGAAAGATGGCCTTTATTGTCCCAAACTCAAAGCTCTTCTTGTTTGTCATTTTTCTGTATATGAAAATGAGAGATCCATGGTGTATTAGGGTAAGGAGTTCTCTTGTCACTTTTGTCACCATAGAAGGGAGATATTACAGAAATCTGAAACTTCAGAAATTTGGAGCCAATCCTAAGAAGTTATTTTTATTTTTTCTAGAGTATATTGATATTCTTGTTGTGTTCTTTGGAATGTATTTCCCACTTAAACATTTTGATAAATGATTCTAGTATTTTAAATACATGAAGCCAAGCAAAGTTACCTTTTTAGGAATTATTAATTATGGAGGTCCCAGAAGCGTATAAAGTAATATAAGATATTATGTCATTGCTCTTGGCTATCCACCATAACATGATGTTAAGTCTCTATTGCTGAAGACATTACACATTTTAGATTCAGTTCATAGGTAAGCCAGTGTAAAAGTGACCAGGAAACTCTCTCCTCTGGATACCTTTATATTACTGGAAGGTGCTATGCAGGCTACTGGAAGTGGAGCAGAAGACATCAATGGTCCAAGTCAGTCCTGGACCTATAGTAGCATTCTGATGTTCTAGGTACAATATGTCCCCTCGTGCAATAGTGTCTTGACTGTTATGGAAGTGACCAATTGTTTTCTAATTGGGTTTGAGACTTTTTGCATAGGAGAAAGTTCATGCTTGACATTGTCCATCTAGTAAGGGAATGACCACAGCAGTTGTCTGAGAAGACAGCTGTTCTCGGTGTGTGTGTCAAGAGGTCGACCTATGGTTATTGTTTTTCAGACTTGTCATGTTGTCGGATTAATTTCTGTATATTTATGATTACATTCATTGTTTTGTGGCTTTCAACTATAGTTAGACACACTTCCTATTGCAGAGAGTCATAACCGTTTAAATTAATAAGAACCAGTGACCCTGAGGTAAGTGCTCAGACATAGACAGAGGATCTATACCATTCTGAAGATGTAAAAATAATGCAGAGCCAAGGGTTGGAGAGGAAAGTGGTGAATGCGACCTTCTGGACATGACATGGTTGTTGTACACATGAATTCATCTGTGGTTAGCTACCCCAAACCTATGCAAGATTTGCCTTTTTAAAATGATCGGTTAGTGGCTTCCAAGACCCATGCCCAGCTAAGAAGCTATTGGAAGTTGATTATTGGTAGGAAACAAAGTCAGTTTTCTTTGGGATTATAGTCCCTTCTTTATAGGACACCTATATCCCAATGGTTGGTCTCTTACTTACCTGCATATGGATAACAGTAATTGGACTCAGTAGGTTCTTTTTAAAAATGTTATAAATTTTAGAAAGGGGGTATCCTGGGGGAGTTGGATATGTATATGTTTGCCATACATTTTATATGCCTATAAATTTTTCAAAGGATAAATTAAAATATTAATTAAAACACATTATATTTATACACTTTAAAAAAATTTTATTCTCAGCATTCTCATTTAATGTTAAACATACTGTAATATTTTTATGTGTTTGTTAAGACAGAGCCTCATTTTGTAGTACTTGCTTAGGGGTCTCAATCCTCTTGCCAGAGTTCCAAATGCCAGGATTACAATTGTAAGCCACTATGTCAGGCTGAAATAGTATAGTTTCAAATTATAATAATAAAAATATGTAAGAGGATTATAAAACTGATTCAAATTATATTCATCAATTAAAATTAAGTAAAAAACATTGTGACTTTTGGGAATGTGAGTCAAATGTTGAAAAAAATATAATTTTGATCCTACATTCAACAAGTACTAGTCATCTCATGTGAAGTATTTTGTGGCTCTTATAAAAGGTGAGAAATAAATGTGAACTACTGAAGAAACTCTATTTGACTCTCATAGCTTATAGAAATGGCAGGTTTTCATCGAAATAACTAGGGTGTGAATGTTGAGTAAGAAAGAACTAATATAGAAGAATCTGGATTAGTAAATAGTAGAGTCTATAAGCAACATGGACAAAATTAATACTCCATATAGAGAAGATTCTTAAACAGCTGTACTTTATAAGGGATGGAATTCTCCAACTCCTAAGATATCACAGGCACTGACTTGTAGAATGGAGCACAGCATAAACTCCATTTTTCTAATAACCAACTTAAATAGAGCCGATGATCTGAAAGATATAGGGAGTTTGAGTGCAGGGAGGGAAAAGGAAGAGAAAGTCCTGGGGATGTCAGATGGGATGCTACAGAACACAAGCACACATATTGTTCTTAACTTTATAAACAATGGGAAGTTGTTTTCAGTTGTTGTATTAGTGAGGGTATTCCAGAGCAATGGAACCAATCCAAAAGATTTACAGCAAAAAAAAAAAAAAAATTGTATCAAGTGATTATGGAGATCAAGATGTCCATGATCTGCCACTGGCAGACTGGGGGACGAAGGGGAGACTGGTGCATGTGTCTAAGTTTAAGGGGCTGACTAGCAGGGCTGTCAATGGTGCAAGTCTCCTTAATGGTAGAAGCCAAATGGCATGTGGCACAGAGTAGTCCAGACAGAGTCAATTCATCCTCTGCCTTTGCTTTGTGTTCAGACTTGAACAAACTAGAAAATGTCTGTTCACACAGGGGAGGGCAAACTGTTCTCCTCAGCCTGCCAATTCAAATGCTATCTTTTTCTAATGACACATTCCACGGACACATAGAAATACCTTTTATCAAATTTGTGGGCATCCCATAACCAAGCAACACGATACTATTAACCATCACAGCCACTGAATATGAATATAACCCAATCGATGTAACATAACCTTTTTGTGAGGAAAATTTAATTTGCATAATAGGCGAGGTATTTAAGAATAAGGAAGATAAAAGGCATAAAACATGATGATTAACCCATTTAGAAATATAGGTGTAAAGTAATAAAGTTTGGATGGCAGTAATGGAAGATGGGAGAAAAGTCAAGGGAATAACTTATAGGAAGGATCTTAAAGTATTTGACAATTAATTGCAAATGATTAAGTGACTCACATTTCATGAATGGATGACACACTGGCAGAATGAGAATTCTAGGGAAAGATCTGGTTATAGAGGAAGATGATCTGATTTGATTTGCTATCAAAATCTCATCTGTTCAAGAACAGATTTAAGTAACTGGAGATAAATATAGTGCTTAGATCTTGGATCATAATCATGTATTATACTTATATTATCTGTCAAGAAGAAGACATGAATCTTATTTGCCTTCTTAACCGACCAAAATTACTTAAATTTTGGTCAGTGGACAGAGTTATTTTTAATACATATTACATTAATAACAATATAATAATTATAAAAATTAAATTTAATTAATAATTATTATATATTATATATATTATTATATATTATACATACATACACACACACTATATATATACATATATGTATATATATATAATATATGTGTGTGTGTGTGTGTGTATATATATATATATATATATATGTGTGTGTGTGTGTGTGTGTGTGTGTATATATATATATATATATATGTGTGTGTGTGTGTGTGTGTGTGTGTATATATATGTAATAAAGTTTTAGGTCAAGCAACTGTATGTTGAAAACCATTGTAAGTTAAAAGAGCATTAATTATTCTAGAACTCTACCACACTTCAGTTTGCTGCACAGTGCTGTAGGACACAAAAGGTCTTTTCCCCTCATCTTGGTATAGTTGACTTGTAACTTCAGCTTGATATCACATTCTAGCATCACCAGACAGGACTGGATTGTACATTGCTAATTCAGGAAGGAGATCTGTGATGGTTTAAATATGCTTGCCCCAGAGGATGGCACTATTAGGAGGTGTGGCCTTGTTAGATGAAGTGTGTCACTGTTGGGGTGAGCTTCAAGAGACCTTCCTCTTAGCTGCCTAGAAGTTAGTCTTCTGTTTGCCTTTGGGACAAGATGTAGAACTCTCAGCTCCTCCAATTTCATGCCTGCCTGGACACTGCCATGCTTTCTGCCTTGATGATAACAGACTAAACCTCTGAACCTATAAGCTAACTCCAATTAAATGTTGTTCTTTGTAAGAGTTGCTTTGAGCACGGTGTCCCTTCACAGCAGTGGAAACCTAACTAAGACAAGATCCAAATTCAGAGTGTGATTCTATTGAATGTACGTCCTTTTTCAGCCATTGTAAAGCTGAATAAATATGTGATTCGAGGCATCATATGTTATGAACTACATGAATGATATATAAACAAAGTTTTCATGGATTTTAGAGTCTTCAGAGATTAGAGTGCATGTTGGAGTTGAGGATAAAAGAAAACTCGAGAAGAAAATGAAGACAAAGCCATAGGAAGACCAGATACTAGGAAATCAATTACTGGATGCAGTAGTGTGTGGGTAATATGCTGAATTCTCTGGTCAGTTGTTGGATGGAGAGTCATTGAGGGGAGCAATGAAAGCACATAGACCTGAGTTGGAAGAGAAAGATTTTCATATTTCTTCAAGTTTCCTATCACTTACATAATAAAAAAATGAAAGATTAAAAATAAGAAAATCAGACAAAAGCATGACAGAGGTGGTTGAAGCTGAATGTCTGCAGGATGTAGAACAGGTGGTGCTCAGTGCTCCGCAGTTTTTCCTCAAACATTTTAGTTGATATTTGCATTCTAGTTCTTTCCCAAAATTGGGTTTCTTGAGGGCTGGGAACATGCTTCTCTCTGATCTTTGATATGGAAAATGAGTTAGTGTCTAGCTGTGCTAGGTTTTTAATCCTGTCTATGAAGGACATGTCTTTGTCCTGAAGAGAGCAAAGGAAATAATATTGATTTAAAACTTGAGTATTCAAGGCCAGGATACTCTAAAACATCACTCCAATGATATTGTGTAGCTAAAATCAGGGAGCGTATGATCTGCTTTTATTCAATAAACAAAGCAGATCTGAATCAGGAAATGTCTCCATATGAATACTCAGGGTTTTCATATTGTACAAGAAGGCAGAGCTGCAGCACAAAGCCTGTTTCTCCATCACATCACAGGTGGTAGTGACTAGCATCTCATCTCCTCAATAGCATGTATTAACATCTATCTTGGAAAGAGAAAATGTGAATGTGACTCTCTCAACATCGTGTTGTTATGCCATCTTTTAGTGATGGGATATTGAAAGCAGAACATTATATGCCTCCTCCATTTGAAACTTTGAAACAAGTGCAAGAAGCTCCTGTGGTGGACAGTATTACTCAACAAGGCTCCTGGCTTTGCCTTAGGGCATAGTGTGTCCTTGATCCTAGGTATGGCCATATGACTTGTTTGGACCAGTAACTGTGGGTGGAGAGGATGCCCATCCATTCTGGATTGAGTATTCTTTTTTTTTTTTTTTGTACCCCCTGGATTGAGTATTCATTGCAACGTGACACACTGCCCTCTGTCCTCCATCTGTTTTGGTGAACCCCGAAGCATTGTGTAGGAAAGATGATATCATAGAATATCCATGGACAACATGAAAGAACATTTCAAGGACATGAAAGCTCTTTTCATGTCCCTAACACATATGGCCACACACCCTTTTCAGTCCACTAACTGGGAAGTAAATGCTTTCAAGCACTGAAATTTTTGTGGGTGCTTATCACCCAATACAACCAGCTTTCATAACTGATAAGATTCTTCTAGTAAGAAAACAAAGAAAGTATTTCCTCTGTAATTTTGTTTGCTAGAGAAAATTTATTATGTATCTGTTATTGGCTTCATAAAGATAAAATTAAAATACACTCCGAGATTTACAGATGTTTCCTTTTTCTGCTAAAGGACTGAAGCTGCATTTCATATTTGCTTGTGTGTTTTCTACTCCATCGACACCAGTGTCTCTGTATTTTTTAGCATGCCTGAGGGAAATTATTGATAGTTCGGCTTTAACTATTTTATGTTCTTTTAGAAAGGTGATTTGTTTTTATTTTCTATTTATTTGCATTAAATTTAATAGCAAGAAAAAATAAACTAACCCACGGCCTTCAAATAAAGGAAGTTTTGCTTTCTTGCAACACAGATGTAAAAGGCCAATTAAATTTCTGTTCATTTGTTCCTAAAGGCTGAAGTCAAGAAAAAAGTAATACAAAAACCAGTCCATGTTTTATACAGATTATTCTTTATTTCCCCCAAATCTTGTTTTAAATGTTCATTTTGCATGCAAATACATATTGCTTCTATATACACAGACAAACTTACACACATGGGAATCCCTTGTGAGCTATCAGCTTGGGAGAACAGCTCTTTCAGATTCTCTGTCTCTATTCATTGCATATACTATATAGCTTTGTACATGTTTATTTTGCTAGTTATATGTGTTCAGGCAGGAATTCAAATATGTGATTCTCATTCTAGCTTTCCAAGGGAATTCTCCTGAGGGGAAAAAAACCAATGTACATGTTTCTTTTCTTATTCGACAAAACCAAAACCAATCCTGGATTTAGACCCTTACAAGGAAATATGTTCCACAGCAGTCTGAACAAAGGGCTGTCTTTGTTTCTCTTCCAAGGTTTGCATCTGACCTGTTTTTATTAAGAGAAAATATAGACGCTGTAGCATTAACTCTAAAACCAAGAGGTCTAATCTTTTCTGTACCATTGCCAAGCAGGAAGGAAAGAACACTTAGAGACCAGTCAAATTTCTTAGCAGAAGAATGATAAAGCTCTGGTCAAAGATTTATTTTTTTCTTTCCCTGAGAATCACTGACAAAATATTTTCATGCTAGGACTCAGGTAAGAAAGGCATTTGTGTCCTTGAGGGTAGGAAATGCTTAATATGTTTGAAGACAGAAACAGAAGTTAAAAACTAGTTTAGAGGAAATAGTATAAGTACATGAGAAATTGTCCCCTTAAAGTCAGATGAAAAATGTTTCCTGAGCCCAGAAGTGCATAACATTCATAAAAATGTCCTCGCCAGCCAATTATGATTATTCTCTGCCTTAATTACTTTTCAACTGATGTGGAACTCCAGATCTTATCAGTGTCTGCTCTACTGAAGTAGACAGTTGAGCCACATAACATTACGGAAGAAATTGTAGAACCACAAAAATCCCAGAACTGTGGCTAGAGAACACTAACTTACAAAGATTTAAAAAAAAAAAAATTGATACAGTCTGGACACTTCCTCTCTTTATCATCTTGTATTTTACTTTCGAATTGATAACTCCCAGGCTGAGTTGAAACACGGGGATGTTTCTGCCATTCTCTTCAGAGTTCATTGTGGGTTTTTTTTTTTTTTTAAATCAGCGGCAGGAATAGAGGGAAGACTGAATTAAACAGGAGCCACGAAACATGCGTGTGCGATAACAATACAAATGGATTTTCTCTAACAGAGAAAAACAGCTGTCTCCATTATTTGAATGCTTCACCTTTCTCCATTCCATTAATTGGGTCTTTGATCACAAGCTGAGGTGGAGAGGCCCTGATAAGGAATAGGTTATTAGTAAAGTAGCCTAAAGGAATGAATTGGACCTGGCACTTGCTGCAGAAGATGAGATAAATTCATAATGCCTGTGTATGTGAGTGGTAGCAAGCGATAGGGCTTCCGACTGCCCTGAACTGCTTGCAGAGGGAGAAGACTAATACTCCCGTGCTATGATAGCTAATGCAGGATATAAATTTAGCTTCCGGGAATGGAATAGGATAAAAATTCCATAAAGAGTTTTCTGTAAATGGCTTACACTTTTATATCAAACTGTGACAAAGTACTTGCTAAAAATAAAATAAAATAATAAAATAAAATAAAACAGTTTCTTGATCTCACTATATGTTGAACACAACTGGAGGCTTTTGTATATGAAGGGGGAAATGACTGTTAAATTTGTTCACCAAGACATTAATAAGAGCGCCCTTTGAAGTGCGGTAAAGCTAAATTGGAGGAATTAAATTTGATTGAATCTAAGCCTGTTTATTTTTCATTCCTACAGATCGGGTGTTGAGTGATTTGTAATACTTCACTGGAAATCTTCAGGAACTTGCTATCATGTAATCCATTTTTTTTTTCTGAAGACTATGACCGCAGGGGACAAGGCCATATTGGTTTGTTGTTAATGTACTGGAAAGAGGTACTATGGAGAAAACAGTTAATATTAAATTACGAACACAAGGTTATCTTTCTGCCGCACATGCTCCACTGCCCTAGGCAGGGGTAATCTGTTAATAGCATTCAGCCAAAATGACACCATTAAGGAGCTGAAACTACACATCTTTTGCAAGCTGAATGATGTATAAAGCTGGTTTTCTATCATCCTAGATGCAATAAATTATCCATGCTGCTAAAAATTGATACAAGACAGAAGTTTGATAGAAAGAGCACCAGACATAAATGGAAGGCCAGGCTGGCAGGCAAGGATATGAAGATGGGGATGCTTCTACCAAGGGATTTTCATTTGTGGATTTCTATAGACCCTCAAACTCTGATTTTTTCAGGCTTCTGGTCTATTATGGTAGAGAGGAAGGAATGGCTGAGTGAGAGAGAAAATGAATAACACATACAATTATGTAGATGAAGACTTCTGAAAGGTTTGGGTGTCAGAGCTACTTTGAATGAATCATTGTGTTTCAGCTTCAGTTACTGATTGGCAATGCCTACATAGAGCGTGAAGGGCATTACAAAGGACTTGCCTTATAGATTCATTAGTAGTATTTCCTGTCATAGTTTTACTCTTTTTAAACTAATACAAACATTTAATAGACTTGAGAAACACGGAGTGTCTATTACCCTAGCCCTTCCCTATCACAGGAGAAGTCATATTTCTGGATTGTAGCAGTACTAACAGAAATATTATCAAAGTAAATATGAAACCAGCATAGTGTGTCTCTACCATATTATTTGATACGGGATATACAGGAAAAAAGAAGATATTGTCCCTTAGTTATATAATGAATATATCAGAGACTTAGACAATTGCAATGAGACATTATAAAGATGGAAGTTTGTACAATTCAAACTGAACTTAGAGGAAAGACAAACTATGTCTGCTGGTGTAGTCAGAAATGGTTTCAAATAGGAAATGGCCAACATCATAACACAGATGAAAGACACTCAACTAATATACCAATCAAGGTATCCTCACACTTTATGAGTGAGGAATTAAGTACAATAGTATAAAGAGATAACTAGCATTAAAATAGTGTTTGTTCCCATGCCAAACAGGGATAGCTTATGATGTGTTTCTAAAGTCCCGGAAGGGAGAAATGCTCACTGGACTGGGGTAACCCAAATGAGTTCCAGGTTATCATAGACTTGTTCCCAATCATTGTGGATCGGCTTTTCAATGGACTGCTTAAGTGTCCGTTTCAGTCTTAAGAACATAACTGTAGTACACACTGTGAGCCTGGACTATCACTACCATGCCTGTTTTCTCAAATCCCTGCTTCAGTTTTGTACTTCTCTAAGAGGGGACTACAGCAATCTTTCTGAACACTGAACTGTCATGCCTCAACAAGTTGAGGATCCTTGTCTATGGCTGACTTTAAGACAAAGACCATACCCCCTGAGCTGGATTCTGAAGTTTGATGTGTGTTGACCTGGCCCCAACTCCAATTACTCTCCCTACACATGACATCAAATTAAAAGACCTACCTCTTAACCACTTCTCTAGATTTGCTGATCTCTGGAGTTTCAGGTTTGCTTACATCCATGTCCCATGTATATTTTCTCCTCCTCCTTCTCCTCCTCCTCATCCTCCTCCTCTTCTTCCTCCTCCTCCCCCTCTTCCTCCTCCTCCCCCCTCTCTCATTTAAAGCTTTTATTCAGGATCTAGAACATTCCGCCGACAACTATCTGTGAGACTAGATGACATTGTTGCTCTTATAGCACCCTGTTTTCTCTAGTGTTGGTAGCTATGACTCTCCTGCATAGTGTCAGTCTTATGAGGGTGGGAGTCTGTGGCAGCTCTGTTCTCTTTACTCATCCAGTTCTCAACACAAGGCCAGGTACACTAATGGTGAGTGCCTGCTGAGCGTTGGAAACAGGTTAATAATACACACACACACACACACACACACACACACACACACACACAAATGGCAGGGAAGAAATCATCAGGAATTATCATGAGATCATTTGGACTACGGGAAAATGTGGTTGCAAAATTTTCCCTCTTTACTTTCTTTCCTCCAAACCCTCCCATGTAGCCCCTTGAACTAATTCAAATGCATGGATTGATTTTTCCTTTATTGTAACATAAATATATGTGTGAATGTATTTCTAAATATATAAATACAATCTTTTCAGTCCATATACATGTTTGCTGAATGTGGGTGACACTTGCTCATGTGTTAGAGTCTCGTGTAGAGTGAAATGAAGAAAGGGAGATGGACCCCCGCACTCAGCTGTCTCTACTCCTTACCTCTAGTAGGTACAATATGGCCAGATACTTCATGCACACTCTTGCCACCTTGATTTTTCTGCCAATGTGGAAAATGAAACAAAACTGAACTTTCCTTCTTCAAGATGTTTTTGTCAGATATTTCATTATATTATACTAATTATATATTATTATATACTATATTTCACCGTGATCACAAAAAAAAATGAAATACATTTACTGAAATCTCCTCCAAGTAAAAGAAAATTTTATAGACCTTCTATAAGTTATAATTTGTAAATAAAACCTCAAGTTGGAGATAAGTATATTGTATTTCTAAAACAAATATAGTGCTACATTCAGCTCATATGTATCTATGGTCTACACAACAGTTGTGAGAGATGAAGTAGGCTCCACAAGCTTGCAATCTATATGGAAAAACAAAGGTACATGAAAGAACTTTAAAAACACAAAAGGCTTTACATAATCTGTCAATGATATTACATTAAACAAAAGTTTCTAAGGCACATGAAAGCACTTTAAAAACACAAAAGGCTTTATATAATCTGTCAATGATATTACATGAAACAAAAGTTTCTAAGAAAAATTTTAAGGGGAAATACATATTTTCTGATTGAGAAGAAATTCCCAGGGAGTTTTTCCTTGTGTGAGGCTGACCTCTGCTGTGTCTGGTCCACCATGGAGGGCTTCATACCTCAGTGGTGCTATATGCACTGTGGACCCTCTCCACAGGCCCTGAGCATGCTTCTTTTCCTAATACATGGTTTGGCTTCAAGTCTTGAGGAAAAACATTTATTCAGTGAAATAAGTATTGGTAGGCATTTGAGGTCTGTATTGTGATCTTCAGTCATTACTTCTAAAAGGTTTCTGGTAGAAATAATGCCAGTGAAGTGTTTTGTTTATTGTGTAAACTGTGGGCTTATTCTAGAATTTTCTGGTCTTTTTACTTAGGCTTTAGTTTGTACCTTTAGGGATCCTTTGATTTTTGTTCTTGAAAAATCCCCAAAGGACTGCTTCATAAACTCCAGGGCAAAGCTAGACTCCACTGCACTGCTGGATCTATCCTTCTGCTCTTCCTTTGTTCCCATATCCCAGGCTTACCTCATGTTGCAAGTAAATCTTCACAGCACTTCAGCTCTTACTCTCTCTTGACTTAATGAGGTACATTGTATTATACTCATGGTATAAAAATCATGATGAATATACATCGTAGCAGATGTGACTTGGCAAATACTGCTTCTAAGGCTGTTGGAATACACTGGAAGTCTCCCAAGGAACTGTTTGATAAATTCTGCTGCTCCTGAAGAATGAGATTATTGCTGATACATTCAAATAAAATAAAACCAACTGAAAAAGAAACATCAATTAACAATAGGAAAAAAGATGAAAGAAAATCGAAAAGAATTTTAAGACAGCTTCTACAAAGAGTATATAGACCATCTAAGTCTGAATTTGGACAACCTATATAACAGTGAAACTCTATGTTCCACATGCCAGTACAAATGACTAAACTATGGAAATCACAGCTTTTCATATGGCTTCCATGCTTTTGGTGAGTGGACCAAAGTGGGCACTTGGGGAAGGTGTAAATATCTCCCTTTTCTTTGAATCTTCCAAGGGATCTTAATAAACAGTGGAAACAAATAGAGCTTTCATTTGTTTCTAAAGAAACTCTGTTTTGGGGCAGTTTGGCAAAGGCTATTATTCTAGCTAAATGACATATTTGACAATCAACTTTTGATCTCAAGGGTTTTGTTTTTTCCATCAATTCTTTCCATTGGTGTATTTACCCTTATGTAGGAAAACATAAAGGCATTTGAGTGGATTTAGAAATTACTAGATAAAAATCATCCATCAGAGCCTGTAATTTCAATAAAAACAAATGCAAACATAGTACCTCTGTACTGCTAGTATTTCATAAATTTAACATGCAAGTATATGTGACCATCCACTGGGGCATGGGTGACCTAAAAGTGCCTTCATCCCAGTGACATTACTTACTCTAGCACCTATCAATTCCCAGTAGCTCCTCAGGTAGGGATGGGACCTAAGGAGGCTCTCTTGTCTTGATGCTGAAAGTTTATTATTATTATTAGGTTATTTTATTTAACTACATTCCAAAAGTTGCCCCCCTTCCTGGGGTTCCTCCCTTCCTGAGTTCTTCACCCCATTCCTCCCAACTCTGAGAGGGCTATCCCCCACCTGTCTGCCCTCCCCACCTCACCCTCACCAGCATCTCTTTCCCCTGGGGCATCAAGTTTCCACAGGATTAAGCAGATCCTCTCCCCACTGAGGCTGTACAAGGCAGTCCTCTGCTACACATGTGCTCGGGGCCAAGAACCAGCCCATGTTTTCTCCTTGGTTTTTGGCTTAGTCTCTGGGAGCTCTGAGGCCTCCAGGTTAGTTGACACTGTTGTTCTTCCTATTGAGTTGCAATCCCCTTCAGCTCTTTCAGTCCTTCCTCTAACTCTTCCATATAGTACCCAACCTCCATTCAATGGATGGCTGAAAGTATCTGCATTTGTTTCAGTCAGTTGCTGGTTGAGCCTCTCAGAGGACAGTCATGCCAGATTCCTGTTGGCATACAAAATATGGCCTCAGTAATAATATCAGATTTGGTCTACCCACATGAGATGGATTCCAAGTTAGGTCAGTCATTGGTGGCCTTTCTTTCAGTATCTGCTCCATTTTTGTCCTGCATTTCCTATAGACAGGAACAATTCTGGTTTAAAAATTTTGAAGATGGGTGGGTGGGCTCCTGACTCACCTGGTGGCCATGACTATCTACTGAAGGTGTTTTCTTCAGGTTCCATCTCCCCACTGTTGGGGAAAATCTTAACCGGCTTGGTCTTGTGTAGGCAAACATAACTTCTGTGGGTTCATCTATGCAAGAGCCACATTCTATCCACAGGACTGTACATTAAAGCAATCCTTCCCATTATCTGGCTTCTGCATTCTTTCCATCCCATTTTCCATGATATTCCCTGGGTGTCTGTTGTGGGGAGTGGATGTACTTTTATAAGATCCATAGATGCTTTTGAAAGACAAAGTGGGTGGGGAGGTGAGATACGGGGAGGGTGGGTGGAGGTACACCAACGTGGAGGCAGGAGGATGGGGGAAGGGATAGTGAGTTCCTGGGAGGGAGGGGGGAAATGGGGTAAGGAGAGAATATCTGAAATGTAAAAAAATTTCCAATAAAAAAAAAAAAAGAAAAACAAAGTGATCTACTTCATCTCCTATTTAAAGAATCCAAAACAGGACGGGAAGAAAGCCCACCTGATCAAATCCTCTTCAACCACACTTCACTTAGCTCTTGCTCAAACACAAACTCTGTTCTTAATGAAGAAGGAACATGGCTGAGAAAAGTGCTGAGAATGTCTGTAGGAATATACACATATATGAAACCAACCAGCAGCAGCTTTAAAGGGAGAAGGCACAGTTCATATGAAAATATAAATAATACCTTATCCACAGCAGGAAGCAGGATATCTGGGCTTCTGTCCTGTTTGGGCATTCTGATGCTAGAAAGAAACCTATTTTATCTTAGCAGAAAAGCTGCAGAATGAAGAGAAAATGTTTCTGTCGTTTGACAATTCACGTTTGCTAGGAAAGTAGAAAAAGGAAATCAATTCACTGACGTGCACAACCTTTCACAGGAAGAAATTTCACAGTGTACCAAGGGATATTTCTGTTGTTCTGGAGCTCTGGTCTCTTTTCCTACACAGATCACTCCCAAATTACTGGGCTTAGGAGAACAATTGTCACTTAAGAATGATATAAACCAGGTAAGGTGTGAGAGCTATGGAGGAATACTACAAATGAAAAGAAAGGAATGGAGAGAAGGAACAGCTGAGAAACATTTGCTAGAAAAATATTACAAAGCACCATAGAACAATCTGTTAGCGCATTGTCTTAAAAAGCACAAGCCGTTTTCAAGTTCAGAGTAGAAATTAAGGAATACAGAAGCTATGTGATGACAACTGAAAGAGATACAATGTAGAAGCCATTGTAAGATACTAAGGAAGAGAGTAATGAAAATTAACCACTCTAGTTGGAAACACCATTAACAAGGGAGCCTCATCACCTCTAAGGTATGTAAGGACAGACTGAGAAATGTCCAGGATTAAATGAAGAATGGTGAATCTGCTAGCAAAGGAAATGGAAAATTTTTTAAAGCTCTTTCTCCTCTCTTTCCCTCTCTCTCTCTCCCTCACCATATTCTTCCTTTTCTCTCCGTTCTTCTTCTCTCCATCTCCACTTTTTCTTTCTCTTTTTGGTTTAGCCTCTTGGAGCCCAGGCTGTTCTTAATTTACTATGTAAATTAGAGAATAACTGAATTCCTGATCCGTTTGCTTCAACTGTGCTGGAGCTACGGGTAGATACCATCATATCCAGCACAAAACCTACTCATTTTATTGTCTTAGAAAGTCCACACATTTTATTAGCTTAAAACAACATTTATCTATCACTCAATAGACTATGAAGGCTGGAAATCCAGGGCAACTCAACTGGGTCCTCTAAAAGGGGTTTAAAAGGTCTTAAATGAAGGAGTTGACCATTGGCTCATTCATCTAGGAAAGAATTACTTTCAGGTTATTCTTACTGTTGTCAAAACTCTGTTTTTGCTATTCCAGATATGAGGATTTTTCTTTCGGGCTGTTAGGTGTGGGGCACACTCAACTTGTAGAGACTGTTCACAGATTTCACTATCATGTCAAATTCTTCTTGGTTCTAATCTCTCTGACTTCTGTACTTAACCCCTGAAGACTGGGATTAAAATGATTGATATATTTGTATTTGGTCCAGCTATATAAACCTTTTCATGCAAAATGTGCCATGTACAAAGTTTATTATCCCAGAAGGGACGTCTTGCTGTAATGGCAGATTCTGGAGTTAAGTATGTAAAATATTTGGATTGGTCTTAAATTCCAGTCTATTGTACAAATATAATTGTATTCTTTCATTTAAAGTAAAAAGAGAATTAAATCTACAGTTTGAAGCAGCACAGTGGATGGAATGATAATAACTGAATATATGATAAAGTTTTCACTTGACTTTAGAATGCAGACTTTGTTTATAAATCAAATGTCAATATACCTATAAAACATAAATATTCAGACTTTTCTATAGTGACAATAAATGCACCCTCCTTTCAAATACCAGCTTAGAATTGCCTGCACAATTCTCAGGGAATGGAAATATATACAAAGTTATATTTTTGTTTGTTTATTCAAATAAAATATATATGAACTATACTCAATAAAACTATTATTTAAATGTAAAAGTCACAAATAGGCATTTGTTGGTGTTTTGGAAAACAAATACCATAGTTTCAATTAAGCTTTCTCAAATAAATAATTAGTCAAGAGACTTCAGCTAATCAGATGATACTCAAAAAGATACAGAGATACTCAAAAAAAGTCTTGTCTTTACATGTTAACCGCTTCAGCAAACATTCCCCTGAAATAAGTGGATTAACACAGAGTATTTATGCACATGACATTGTTCATGATGTAGATTTAGCGACAACTTGATATGCAGACAGTTCCTCCCATTGTTAGTACTGGCTAAAAGAAAAGGTGAGGGAGGGGAAAACAACTCATGTGCCATATAATGCTGCTATGGTTTGAATTTTAAATGTGGCTCAAAAGTTGTCTATTGAAGCCTTATTGCCAACAAATAGCATCAACTGGGATATAGTGGAACCATGTGGGGCCTGGTGGAGAAGTCAGGCTAATGGGAAGCATGCTTAAAGAGACATAGGGTTCTGGCTTCTTGTGTCTCTGTTTCTGGCTACCGTAAGTAAGAAGATTCTGCACTGGGTGGTTTGCTCCAGACCAAGTATAATGGGGTAAAGTTACCACATTCTGAAAATTCAGAAACTATCAACCAAAATACATTTTTTTTCTGTTAAGTTATCCATCTCAGAAGTTTTGCCAAAGTGATGGAAAACTAGCTAGCATGAATTCGTTTACCTGGAATTGGTGTGAATTTTATTCATTAGATCCAAATCGGGCAAGCTCTATTTAAGTGAAGGAACTGTTGAACGATATAATCTTTTATCTGCCAAAATAAGTAGAATTGATGGTACTGCTTCAAATGAGAATAGCTTCCATAGCTATATATTTGAGTGTTTGGTCTTTCGTTGTAGAAATGTTTGAGAAGGATTGGAGGTGTGGTCTTGTTAAAGAAAGGCAGACTTTGTGATTTCAAAAGTCCATTCTATTACCAGTTTTTTTTCTTTGCTTCATGCTTCTGTATCAAGATGTGAGTCTCAGCTACTGCCCCAGTGCTAGACCTGCCTACCTATTTCTAGGTTCTTCACCATGATGGTCATAAACTCTTAACCCTCTAAAACTGTAAGCCCCCAAAATGTGTGGCTTTATAACTTGTCTTTGTCATGGTGTCTTATCACAGCAATAGGAAGAAACTAAGGCAAAATTTTGTACCAGGGAGAAGGCTGTTTTTATGATAGGACAGACCATATTTGTTTGTTTGTGTTTGTTTGTTTAGTTGGTTGATGATATTTTTATTGATTTTGTCTGTTTGCTTGCTTTTGGTCTAGGGAAATGATTTACTACTATAAATGAGTTTTAATGAGCTATTCTAATAGAAATTTTGAAGACAAAAGTTCTGGAAGTAATGTAAATCACAGAGGCTCAGTTCAAGACATTTCAGAGAAGGACAATATTAGCAACTGGGATACAGACATTTCTTGAAGTATTTTGACAAAGAAACAAAGAATGTAGCTGTCCTTGGTGCTTGTCCTAAGAATTTGCATGAGGCTAAATTGAAAAATATTAGATTCATTTCCTTGGCTGAGGAGATTTCAAGACAGACTAATATTAACTCTGTTTCATGGTCACTAGTAATCACTCTTACTACAATTAAGAAGACTACAATTAAAAAGAGCATAGGGGGGAAAGGGAATACAAAATGTACAGTTCGAGAAGAAAAGGGGCACTAGAATCTAATTTTAGAGCCAAGGCTTTTGTTGAAGGAGAAAACCTATGTAATCATTGCATCTAGTTCAAAGTAAAGCATATAAACACTATTCTTATTAGATTCTTCCTACAAGAACAATAATGGCAGAGACGTCATGAGAATAACCAATTATTTTCTGATCTGATTTGAGTCCTACTCCACAAGATAAAATCCATACTTGATATAATTGGCAGGCCAAGGACTTGTGATTATATAATCATAGACCATAAATGAGAATCTACTGGTGTTATTCTGCAAAATGGGCATAATATCAAATTTAAATGACTCAGATTAATGCATTTCTTAACCCTCATCAGAAAAGCTTCTGATTTTGGAAAATGTTGACTAACATAGAGGCCCACAACAGGTCAAAATATAGAGAATGAGAGATAACAGAATACTCAACCATAAATACAACATTGATATCACAGTTCATTCTTCTAAGACTCAAGGATTATTGTAGAAGGAGGACAGAGTGTAAAACACAAGGCACTGGATTACTACAATGCCTTCTAGACACAGCAGGGGAGCTGCACGTTTGAGCTCACAGCAACTGTGACAATACTTGTAAGACCAGTGCAAGCTAAAACCAAATCAAGCTCCAACATGGAAAAGGCAGGTGGTCATGAAGTTCCACATTTCATGCAACATCAGAGATAATCATGAAAGTAGAAAGAGGGCTTGGAGATAAAGGAGGGGAAAATGGGAAGTGGGTCAGGACATGGTAATAGAGAAATGACGATAAATAATCAAGCAATGTTATATGCACATATAAAATGTCATAATCAAACTCATTAGCTTGTATCAATTAATAGATGCTAATCAAAATGGAAAACTTAAAGACTAAATAGAATAAACTAAGACAATAAACTAATTGACCTACAAGTGACTTTGAGATGACAATTACTCTTTCATGCTGAGTACTGTTCAACTGACTAAAACCAGAAGAGGTAGTGAACCTGGAACTGACCACAAAAAGCATTCAGAACATGCATAGTCACAGACACAACTATGTCAGAATGTCACAGCACAAACATTTGCTATGTCTATGACATTCATATTTGTGCTATTCCCATGTAGCACAACCCCTTGGGAAAATCAGCCATCCAATAATAGTAAGTTGCAATATTTGCCTCCCTCTATGCTGAAAGTATGACCTAGTCCCTCAAAAATATCAGTAAGCCTCTCAATTACAGATTGATACTACCCAGAAGCCTTCTACCCTGGAAAGGTAGCAACACATTCTGACATTATGCCTTGTTGACCATACCACTTCAATTATCGTCACTATCTGAGGATACACAGAAAGTTAGTTTTGTTGTTATAGGATTGTACAGAATACTCTCTTAGACCTGTAGATATGATTTATAGTAAAGAAAATTTAATGAGCGCCTCAGGACTGTAGGATCCACTGAACT
This sequence comes from Mastomys natalensis, assembly GCA_021653895.1. NCBI lineage: Eukaryota > Metazoa > Chordata > Mammalia > Rodentia > Muridae > Mastomys > Mastomys natalensis. Next base: position 1,403,059 of record JAJTUV010000140.1, read on the forward strand.
CACATTATAGATCTAGGCCATAGACCATAAGACTTTAACCTTATATTAACAACGAACCTATTGAGAACTCAAGACAACTGCAGACTATGGCACCATATGATTAGAATTCTGCAATACACATGTGCCCATTCATGCATGCATGCATATGTAAACACTACACACACACACACACACACACACACCACATTAAAACTATTCATATTCATAATATTTTTTTGATAGTTGGAATATATGGACTGGGACCCACAGTGTAAAAGAAAGATATTGCTTCTCTTCAATGGCATTTGTCATGACTTGCTGTTTTCATATTGCTTCAATTTTGTTACTAATGGAGTAGACTCCAAACATGAAAACTGGATTTTTTTTTTTTTTGAGAGAGAAGTAGGCAAGTGGGTTTCTTCTGTCAGGGACAAAGCAACAATTTCAGGAAATCTGGTTAGAAATACCATCTGGCATTTTTTGGGACCATGTACCAATAGATCAGAGAAAGGACTCTCATTTTCTGAAAGAAATGGTGTTATCTCTAATAACAATGACAGGGTAAAGAAGGTTAGAAAGTGAACTGGCAAATCTCACACTGTTTGCAGTTTTGATAATGGCATACATGGATAATGTCAGCAATCATAAACTGTGGGCTTATCACTGAGGAGTCTAGATTACGCAGAGATCTAGTCTACTGGATGAAGCAAGCACTCAGGACCGGAGCAGGTGCAGGCTGAGGGAGAAAGAACATAGGACTCATGACTACGAAGCATGAAGTTCAACACGCTGATATTTCAGTTTTTCTTTTTTGCTTTGGCTTTGCTTTAAAATAGTTATAACCTGCCAGCAGACAATCAGGTACAGGTATGAACTGTGAGGAAATGTCACACTTGACTGTCATCACCTGGACCCACCATTTTGTGTGCATCAAATAGCTTCTAATTATTAGCATTTCCATTTCTGTCTAAGGGCTTTCCAGGGCCATCCTAAAGCTAGAAAATGATATTCTACTTTTCCTTGCAACATGCTGGAATCAGGGATGTTCAGCTTTCAGCTCTCCAGGCACATGTGCATCAGATAGCTACAACTGTGGTCCAATGCAAAATCATGAAATTACTTAAAGCAGTATGTGATTTTTGTATACTTTTAAAAAAACTCCATGACACAATTCTCCAGTGTGAACTTAGTAGATAAAAAAAAAAAAATGTCATCATTCCCATGTCAAAAGGCTGGGCATACCTATTGGAGGTTTTTAGTGCTATATAGCCACTGGGCATCATTTTGACCAGATGAGGGGTTGTTAGAAAACCAGTATCCTATACTTAACCATTTTTGTATTATAATTAGCTTTCTTCAGAGAAGTTGAACTTCTATTTTGTGTGTGTGTTGGGGGTGTGTGTGTGCTAAATTTAGAAATTGGTTGATGTGAGTGAAAGAACCAGAAAATGTCAAATGTATGAGATAGGCCAGCAGTTAGATGTGTAGGTGACCGTCACCAGTCTAGTCTTGAGTCTGATGCCTGCGGAACAGTCTACACAGCTGGAAACTCCGGCAGGACTCTTGAAGCCCTAAGGAAGAATTCCTTCAGGGAAAGAATCCTTATCATTAAGATCCTTAAGCTGCTGGACAGTACTCACCCACATATGAAGGTAACACGTGGTAAGGTGTAGTCAGTACACATTAGTTAAATCTAAAAAATGCTTTTACAGTAACCTCTAGTCTAGTGTTTAATAGACAACTGGGAATGACAGAGGTGCCAAGTTGACACACAAAATTAGCTGCCAGTCCAGGCTTGTATCTTACACTGCTTCACAACCCTTTTCCCACAGGATTTAGTTTTAGTGTCTTTTACTGGCAGTTTAAATTTTATTCTTTTCCCTTTGTTTCTATACTACTCTAACAATAGTGGTCGTAGTGCTTCTGAAGGAAGCTGTGCATTTGCATATTTGAAGAATTATTAATTTTTACAGTTTGAAATATTTATTTGTTGGATGTTTCCCACAGACTGCCCTAAGTGTCTCATACAATTATTCTTTTACAGGCAGTGGCAGTGTGGCTTTACTGGGTCCAGCGGCTGGGGGAATGTAATAATGGAGAGGCTAACCCAATTTCCCAGTCAGGGAAGGAAAAGCAAGAGCAGGAGGTGGAAGACCACACATCTGACGCACCCTCACGAGCCTTGGGAGGCAGTACAGAAACTGCCAGAAACTTTGAGTAGCTTCTGCAAAAGCATAGGCAGCAAATTGGCTCCAGCGCAGTGGCACTCCCAGCAATTCCCTGGCATCACAGGGCGGTGCTGACAGCGCTGCTTCAGGCTGTGTGGAGGCTGTCTTGAGATGAACAACAAGCCCTTCATTTGTCTTGCTCTCCTGGCAAGGGAAGGCAGGCTGGTGAAGCACCACCTCATTTCAATTTTCTTTTGTTTTATATAGAAAAACAGAGGACTGGGTGTGGACATCAGAGAGGGACTGTGAATGGATGTGGGATATAAGCCAAGCAACAAGTTACAATCGTTTTTAACATTCACTATACCTAATTGCATGAATACAAAAAGACAGTTTAGGTTCTGTGAAAGTCAGGTAACCGGGTAAGGAGATTAATGACATGAGGTCTTTAGAATTTTATTTTACAATTTGATGGCCCTAGTTTAGAGATTGCAAACGAATGGATTATTTCCATATACCCATTTATGTGCCTAGGAATAAAAAAATAACAAACACATTTAATTCTAAATAAACCTCTACATTGTTTTAAAATTTTTATAGATACTCAGTTGAGCCTTTAGTATGTTATGATGTACACAATAACATATGTTCATTTTTCAGGGAAGAAAAATTAGTGAGACTCGTTACTGTATCATGCAAAGATCACACACCCTGTGATTGGAATAGCTAGATTTGAACTCAGGCTGTCTTTCAAATTTCTAAATTCCTTCGTGAAATTGTGTATCTATGAATCAGAACATATAATGGTACTTGATATGTGAACTAGGCTAGCCTTGAATTTACAGAGGTCTACCATGCCTCTGCCTCCTAATGTTGCCACCATGCCGCAGCAAACTACTGGCACTTTACTTGCTTGAGATAAATAATAAATCATCCAATACAAATAGTTTCTTAGTAGGGTATAACTCAAGCTTAATGTTAATGTTTATGATATCAGTATTTTCCTCTGATTGAATAGCTGTAATAAATATACTATTCAAAATTTTAACATCTTAGAGCAAAGACTTTTACATGTAGAATAGAAAACATCTTCAGTGGCATCATTATTCTTTATGGTATTTGCATGTGTCTAAAGGTTCATCCATCGCAGTTATTGTGTATAAGGAATAATTTGGGGGAAAGGGATGAGGAAGTTGAACTATATTCCCTTGACGGTACATAGTGAGTCATTTTAAGCACTCTTGGTATCAACCACATACAGGAAACACTAAACATTCTACACTATTCATGATTGCTATTCTACTGTTGTGCAATGCCTGTCAACTACTGTAGACTGGATACATTTGACTGTCACATGAATATATATTTTATTAGTATAAAATCAGACAATGGATAGCCTTCTCTAAGTAACTGACATACAAGAACATTGCTCTTCCTGTTTTCTTGATTACTTGTGTATCTCTGGCTGTTGAGATTTGAATTCTAAGTGTCATCAGTCGTTGTGGTGTTAAAGCTTCGTTCCCAGCTAACCATGCTTTGGAAGGTAGTCAACTTTCAGGAGGAAAAGCCTAAGAGCAGAAAGTTAGGTCATTTTGGACTGTCCTCGAAGGGCTATTCTTACTCAAGCTCTAGCCCCTTGTTCTTCTTCTTGGCTTCTAGCAGCATTGCCAGATTCCATAACTCCTGCTGTGAAGTTCTACTACTCTGCTTAAGGGCCAAAAACATGAAGCCAGTCAATGGTGGCTTGAGACCATCTCTGAGACAAAATAGCTTTTTTTTTTCCTTTATAGATTTATTGGCATCTCATACTTTGTCATAACTATAAGAAGCCAGGGCTAATATTGTGTCAGTTGTTGGAAGCTTGGTTCATCCAGTACTCTGAGACGGAGACTACAGAAGATGTGGGTGTAATGTCAGTTTGTTAATGGTTTTGTTTCAGCCTTCATCAAGAAATGTCTTCCAAGTTCTAATTACTGCCAACCATTTACTCTGTATATACTTACAATGGAACATTTCTCAATATTAACATTCTTTAGTGGTGCATGGCCTATTATACATAGTATGAGGAAATTCTATGTTCAATAATAAGTAGAGATTTACAGAAAAATAAACACTGGCTAGGGCAAAGAGTTGTAATCTGATTTTATTCTCATTCTGAATAAAGAAGAGTCATAAGAAAATCTAGGGATCCCACACATTTCCAATAATTCATAAAACAACTTTATATTTAACCAGTATAACTAGTTTTTAACAATTTACAAAATTCTAAAGTGGCAGAAATTTAGAATAACATGAAAAATTTCTAATGCCATTTCTCAAATTCTCCATTATTCAATACTTTGCTGTCCTTTTTTATTTCTGACTCCATCCATCACCCATTATCTTGCATGTATGTATATGTATGTACAAGTGCCTATGTGCATGAGTATGTTATGCATGAATGATGGCCAATAATGCATGTCTGTTTGTGTATGCATGATGTATGAGTATTTGTTTTCTCAGTTGAGAAAAAGTTGTGAGTGTTGTGCTCTTTAACTTTAAAGATGTCAGAATGTATTTCTCTGAAATATTGATGTTATAGCACATTGTTCTAAATGAGGAGAATTAGTATTACTTTGATGCAATTATCTAGACCAAGAAACTTAGGAAAAAATGTTCAATTGCCATACATTTTATAATAGTTTTATTTTTATTATTTTATGTTATTTTGGTTTAGACTCTAATCTCATGGTGCATATGCATTTAGCTTGTGGTTATCTTTTGTGACAACAGTTAGTGCATGCCATTTACTGTATGGACTGCTGCTCTATTTGCATTGGGTTGATGCTCCTCCATGAGTAACTGCAGGATATATCCTTCAGACAAGAATGTGCCATGTCTTCATCACACTGGTAGTACTTTATCCTGAGGTTTGCCAGTTTTATTATTTTTTTTTTTACATTGTAAACAAAATTAAACTTTTAAATAAAAATCATATTCCATTTTAGAGGTTGTTTCTATGATGGAATAAGGCAATAACTGGATCCTCTGGGCTTTAGGAAGAATAATGTAAAGTGCTATCTATTTTTTGTTGTTTGGTTGGTTGGTTTTGTTCTAGTAGGGATTAGGTAAGTGAACAATTACCTTCTATACAGTTGAAAGTAGGGAGGATGTCAGTGGCTATAATGTTTTCTTGCTTCCCCATTTTGATAACTCAGAGTGTACCTGCTTTATAGCAGTTGGGCAGCCAAAAGAAAGAACTGATGGGCACCAGTGAAAGAACAGGTATGGCACTATTTCTGCCTCTCATTCATACTACTTCATTGAAACTGACACATGAAAGCATTTCATAATGTAAATCTCTGTCCTTCTGTTATGGAATTCTACCATGAGAACACATTCATCTGAGAATCACGCCTAGAATTCCTATAGCAAGATTTATATAAAGCAAATGGCTCAAGAAGTATTGGGATCTAGAGTGGTGACGTTCCATTTCAATGGTTAAAATGGCATCTTCAGAAGGATCATGGCTAAATTCTTCTAATAACTTGCAAAACACCAACTATCACATATTACTAATTCCAGTGAGAATAAAAAGGAGTAGATGTTTGATGTTGATCAGAATCTATGAGATCTTTACTTCATTGGGCTGCCATATATTTTCTATAGGAAGGAACTCACTGTCTGGATTGCTGTGCTCAAAAGCAAAAAACAACAACAACAAACAAACAAATAAAACAAACAAAAAACAAAATACAACCAACAGAAACTCACCACCACCACCACCACCACGACAACAAAACATTTGTTTTCTATGTGTGGCAACCCCCTACCACCTGGAGGAAGAGGCACTTGACTACTTGGAGAATAAATGATAGCATTCTGATAGTGGCACTACTTAAGAAGACAATTTTCATTGATATGACATATCTTGCCCTAAGGTTTTGCATGTTTAATTTTAATTTGTAATTATGCAATGAAATTGTACACAATAGTTGCAAACAGTCAAAAAGAATGAAGGAAAAAAAGACACTGGATAGCTGTGGAAGTACAAGAGGAAAAGGAAGAACTGTGCTAACCTGACAATAAAGCAGAACTATTTTTACAGTTCTATTTTATGAGGGTGGTGTGTATGTTAATGTGTTTGTGTTGTGTGTGTGTTGTGTATGCGCGTGTGTGCATACAAACGTATATATGTGTGTTGTATATGTGTGATTGGGGTTATGTGTATGTATTTGAAAAAGAGAGGGAAAGGATGATGAGCTGGCAAAAGAGGAAGAAAGAGGAAGAGAGAATAAAAGAGATGGAGGGAAAAAATAGAAAAGGAAGAAGAGACAGGCATCTTGGAGAAATAATTTTTCTCATCTGAAGCATTACAATCAGGTTTGATTTCTTTGGTAGGACACTGTCATATTTCTTATAATTTTTAGTGGCTTCTTCAAAGGGCCTTAAGAAAAACTGTATAACAAATGACATCCACATATATTAATAAATATATAAGGGCATGATTTCCTTGTGGGTTCTATGTTAGGTGGCACTTTCTTGGAACAGTTGGAACGTGTAGAGCAAGGAGCATCTGCTTTGGGAGTGTGGGATTGCTCACCCTATTCCATGAAAGCTTCCGGCACAGCCAACAGCATCAGGGTTCAATGCGTGCATCGGAGCAGCAGAACATCCAGTGACAGCAATAATTACCAAGCTTTGCTACTGATGAGGCAGGAAGGCAGGGTTCATGTTGTTTAGCAAAAGCAATTTAAGAATATTCACATTTGGATTTCAGTTACTTTGCAAAATGAGTAAAAACTGAAGAACAGCGTTAAACATTCAATTTTCTTCTGTATTCAAAGTTATATTTAAACTCTATTTTTAAATTTCTAACATTGTATTCAAATTGCTTCACTTTCCCAACACTGATGCTATACTCTTGATGGATAGATTTTTTTTCAAAAATGTGTATCACTTCAACCATAGACTTTTAAGTGAATCTTTAGTTTGGAAGGTAATATTTTTAAAATGAGATTACATCATGTTTTGTGTTTGCTCAAATATTAAGAATGCTTTTATCACAAACATTCAAGGCTAATATTCTCTCTCTTGAGAGCACATTAATATGATGATTACTCAGCAGATCCCAATGACATTTTGTATCTCTCGATTCTCTTAACATCGCTGAGAGAGTCTCAAACTTGGGGAGGTGAGGAGCTTCCAAAAATATTTATATTCGACTTCGCACTAAGGGTCACATATTTATAGGAAAGGGTATCAGTGTGCTGAAGAAATAACTGTCCTTACATATGAATTGCTTTCCCCAATAGTCATCACATGAAATCAATTTTGATACCCATTAACTAATGAATTGTTAAAAAGAAAGGTATATACACACAGAGGAGTATCCAGCCATTAAAAATGACAAAAATCTTGTTACTTGTAGTAATATAAATGAGACTGGAGGACATCATCTCAAGTGAAAGAACCCGGACTCAAGAACACGTAGCTTATGTTCTCATGTACATGGACCTGATTTATCTCTTAAATGTAGAGTATAGCAGTGTCTTCCAGGACCTGGAAAAGGTATTCTGGAGGATGGCTATGGTTGTTTGAATAAAAATGGCCTCCACAGGCTAATATATTTGAATCCTTAGTCCCCAATTGATGGGACTATCTAGAGAGGATTAGGAAATGTGGTCTTACTGAAGGAGGTGTCACTGGGGCTAGGCTTTGAAGTTTGAAAGCCCACACCATTACCACTACCTGACTCTCTGCCCTCCTCTCTCTGTCTTCTACTTGTAAATCAAATACAAGTTCCTAGCTGCTGCTCTAGTGCCATGCTTGCTTTCTTGCTGCTGTACTCTACACCACAATGTTGATGGACTAACCCTCTGAAACTGTAAGTTCCAGGAAACTCTTTCTTCTATAAGTTGCCTTGGTCATGGTTTCTCTTTACAACAAAGATAAGCAACTAAGACAATGGATAAGGACTTGAAAGACTTAATTAGAATGGAGAAATAACTTCTAGGTTCTGTAGGTAATGGGCTCACTATAACTTACAACAATAAGTTGTATACATCAAATTGATAGAGGAATGAATGACATGTTAGATCTGATCTGGAAGGCCCCTCACTAATGACTAGCTCTCATAGTTTTAGAGGGAGCCTTGCAAATTACTCGTAAAGAAGTGCAATTGAATAGTCCTATCAAGATGTTATCCCAGTGAACCACAATAGTGACCAGCATGAGAAGATATTCCAAATATATATATATTGGAAGTCATATCTTGGGGATAACAAACAGTTACCAAATTGGATATAAGGCCTGCTCAATAGGAGGGAAGTCATGCCTGTCACTGTAAATATAACCAACTACTCTTGGCTCACCAGGCTATGGAACCTAGAGAAAGAAACTACTTATGCCACTTTCCCAAGCCAGCCTAATTCCTAACTGCATTCTCATCCTCTACTTTGTCTTCTCTCCCACTTTTATCTTAGACTATCGCTCAACAACTGTTGTGGTTCTCTGGTTCTTACAATCTTTCTGCCCCTTCTTCCTTGATGTTCTCTGAGCCTTAGGGATAAGATTTGTGTTGTAAATGCATTAACTGTAGATGAGTACCCACAGTCAGAAATTGATGGCTGCTGGTAGAGGGATAATTAATTTTCTTTAGGTTTCAGCCCTTCTGGTAGGTGGATTGTTCTTCAGTGGATGGCCCCACTGAGTATATGAGCAAAACAAATTGGACTCTTATGTGTGATGTGTGTGTAACTTGAATAGGGAAAGAAGATAGTTGCTCTAGAAGAAGTTATGGAAGGAGGTAAATATGAACAAAATATATTATGTGAAAACATAAAGAACTATAGGCAACTGAGGAAATCTGGGAGTGAGAGAGGTGGCTTTTCCCAGTGAAGAGCACACCAATTGGTTTTTCAGGAACAAATGATCAGTCCTGAAGACATACTGAAAGTAACATCATGAACAAAGTAACATAATGAACAGGAATGTGTGTGTGTGTGTGCATGTGTGTGATGTGTGTATGTGTTTGTATCTATGTATAATATAACAATTAGTGAACAAAGAGGCCTTGAATTTGAAGGAAAGTGAGATGAGGTATATGGGATTTGGGAGGGAGGAAAAGGAAGGAAGACATGGTTTATTTCCATTTAATTATATAATCTCAAAAATAAAATTAAAAATGCTCAAAGAATTAATAATATAGTAGATAAAAGAGCCTGTGCACTTAACAAGGTAAGGTAGTCAATAGTCAGCTTGGCTCTTTTTTGGGTAAAAGCTTAGACTTTTGAGGAATAGCTGTAAATATGAAGAGCAAGCAGTACACCTATATCTGCAAGCCCTAACCACTCTCCACTCCTCCCTTTCCATTCCATTAGGAAAGTGAAGTAGGTGGGACTTTGCATCTGAGTGGTTTGCTAGGCAGTTTTCCTCCTTTGTAGCACAGATGACTGAGTAGAAACAAAAATAGAAAAGAAATACAGGGCAAAATGATTCAAGTGACAAAAGCTCATCAGGCATGGTGACACAGATCTGTAACCACTGAGAAGGGAGGCTGAAGCAAAATGATTTGATTGGGAAACAAAAGCAAGGTTCTACCAGGCAACAATAACAAAGCCCACAAACATACAAACAAACAAGAAATAACAACATATATACTTTGAATCTCATTGATATTTTTGTGCATATGTGAATGTGTATGTAGTGTGTGTGTGTGTGTGTGTGTGTGTGATGCTTGTATGTGGTGTGTAATATAGATGTATATGTGGTGTGGTTTGTATGTGTGTGGGAAGATGTATGGTATATATTGTGGTGTGTAAGAAGAGTGTTTGTATGTGGTGTGCCTATATATGTGGGTGTACATGGTATGGTGATGGTATGTGTGGAATGTGTGGGTGCTTGTGTATGTGTGTGTGTTCATATAGAAAGCAGGGTCTTCATCCCTATCACTCTCTGCCTTCCTTATTTCCATAAAACAGTGACTTTCAATGTATCTGGAGCTAGACTAGACTGACAATCAGCAAGCTGTCTCATTTCTTCTGTCTCACTTCTCTCCCAGTGCTGGGTTACCAGCATGTGGAAAGCCACTCTCAGCTTTTTACTTAGGTGCTGGAGACTTGAACCCAAGTCCTCAGGTTTTCGTGGCAAGTGTTCTGATCCACAGGAGCATTCTCTCACCTCCAACCTTATTGATTTTGAGCTTTCCACAGAGCACGGAAGGGTATTTGCTAAGCATGCCATTGCACATGTTTACTCTTGCTGATTTAATTCAAACATTGCCTCTGGAAGACCCATGATCACATAAGCAAACTTGCCAGCTCCTTCATTACACTCCTGGGATGTTTTAATGGTTTCTCTCTTTCTGCCCTTGGCATACCATATTTCCCTTTGCTTGTTTCTGGCATAGTCATTAGCCATGAAGTTCTTGAATGTAGATATTGTGTTCTGTCTATTTTTGAAGTCTATACAGTCAAACACAATACCTTCCATACAGTAAGCCCTGAATACAGTAATCCCTGAATATGTTCAGCAATTAAATCGATGTGAACATTTTCCTTTAACTTTAAAGATTTTTTTTATATTCTGCAAATGAAAGAAAAACGTTGTGCTGATTATTTCAGGGTCAGTTAAGAGGTTCAAAGCAACTGACACAGATAAGAATTATCAAAATCTCTGTACCCCATAGCATTTTTTTCTCCTAAAAAACATTAGTCTCAAATGACAAAGCTGCTTTCACATTAGCGCTCATTTGCATATAGCACCGCCTGTGTTATCAAGGCCACTTGCAGCTAGCTAGAGTCATTATGTCATTTGCAGCTTATGTTCACAGGGAATTTTCAGTCTTCATAATCCATTTGGCTGAAGTAGCTTTTCAGTTTGGAGCACTGCAGTAGGAGAACAGCAAGAACAGGAGTAATGGCTCCAGGTTGGACTTAAAGGAATGTGTAGAGAGACAGATGAATAAAGCCTCTTGAAAAATGAGAGAAAGTTGAAAACAAAAAAGAAAAGATCTATGGTGTTTAACAAATATGTGTGTATATGAGTATGTGTGTTTATGTGTATGTGTGTATTATATGTGTGTCTTTGTGTATGTGTGATTATGTGTGTGTGTTTATATATGTGTGTATATATATATGTTTGTAGATGTGTTTATGTGTGTATATGTGTGTGTGTAAGTTCTTGTAGGTATGTGTTTATGTTTTATCTGTGTTTGTGTATATATATACATATATATATTTTATATATATGTATTATATGTGTGTGTTTATAGGTGTGTTTATGTGTGTATGTGTAGGTGTGTTTATGTGTGTATGTGTTTATAGGTATGTTTATGTGTGTGTATGTATGCTTTTAGGTGTGTTTATGTGTATGTGTGTAAATGTGCTTGTAGATATGATTATCTCTGTGTGTATATGTGTGTGTGTGTATGTATGTGTGTTTGTATTCTAAACAGCAACAAAAATACAAACATATGGTAGAATTAGGGATAATCTCCGTCTAGAGTTGGGGATGATATTATTGATAGTATTGTCCATCATGTTTCAACAACAAACAGATGGCACATACAAAATGGCTACTTTAGTAAGAGTTTCTTTATGCCAAGTTTTCTTCATGGATGTGAATGTAGGATTTCTACAAGGAAGAATCCAATATCTTGTAGACAGATATTAAATTTGTATGTCCAAAGAAATGAAAGAGGAGATAAAATCCATTTCCTGAACCTGAAAATACAGAAACCTTTACTTAAGGACAGCCAGGACTAGGAATGCTTGCAGGATGAGAAGAGAGAAATAAAGCAGTCAAACTTGTCAGTCTCCATGCCTGTTTATCTAATGGGGCTGTTCTGTGAGCACTTTCAACCAGAAACCAAGACACAGGAATTTAAGAAATATGTTTTATGCAGGTTACTCTTGAGTGAGAACATGGGGCAGGACTAGGAAGCAGACCTGGAATGGAAAATGCAAAACAACCAGCATAGGGGTCGGTGGACGAGTAGACATGAAAGATCACCTCCATCATTTCTCACAAGTGATTAACTTATTATGATGCAGATTTGACTTTGTACTATTATGCCTGTCTACAAAGCAAATCTTCCTCTGCAGAAGCCCTATTCTGCAAAGTTGGAGAAGTCATTCAGTTAACCATACTCTGAGCAGACAAGTTCATTAAGATCACAGATTCCCCAGCCCACCAGATTAAGTATTGAGTGAGCATCATGTTTTCACCTCCACTCTGGATGCCCTGCTCAGGATGCTGGATGCTATGTGCTGAATAACAACGTCTGAATGTGAAGACACTCTGATGAATTTACCCTGAACAAGCCTTGATTTAGAGTACCATGAGAGGCATAACTGTGAGCAATACATAGTCGCTGTCCTCTAGGAGCCGCATGGTGCCAACTTGGCAGTTGTGGCTCAGTTCTGTGGCTTTGTTAGGGTTGCTTCAGTGCAGCAGTTGGCTTTGATGAAGATGTCACTGAGGGAAAGCCTAAAGCATTCCCCGCGGATGCACATTAGGTTGGTTGACATGAGAAAGATTTACTAATTTGCTGATTGCTCTTGGACATTAGCCAGTTGCCAGACATAACTGCTATGTTTTTCTTTCCCTTTTCACCCTAAATACTTTCAAAAATCTCTTCATTTCTAAATATTCCTACCCAATTCATTATTTCAAACAGAAAAACTCTTGTAAATTTGGGTAGCACAGTTCTCATGGGATTGTTTTGATTAAATATCTTCATGAATGGAATGTTGTCAGCATATTGTCTAAGGTGTAGTTACTCTTTTGCCTATTGCTGTGATATTTCAATTGCTGGTTTTAGCTAAATACTATTCTTCACTATATGGTCTCTCTTTACTTGTTTGTGCGAACCTTCCACTCATAAACTAAAAGTCAGGCAGCCTAAGAGCTGGTTCCTCATGCATATGGACAAGGAGGCCATGCAACCATTAACCAGAATGTACTTATCATGATCCAGAGGCTCACAAGTGACAGAGTTAGAATAAGAAATACCAGATTTATGTCAATAGAAGGCAGAGATTAGTTAATGCAAGTGCTTGGGCATTTCTTGAGTTGCTGACTATCCCAGGGACAACTGGTTTCTGTTCATAGCTTTGGAAGAAATGAAAGAAGGTGGAGCATAAACCCATTAGACACTATTTTTCTAACTATAGTTTCTTTATTACTTAAGATTTGAAAACCCAACCTTCTTAACCCATTCAATTCTGTTTACTTAAGGGCAAATTAAAATAAATCCCAATATCAAACATAAAACAATTTATTTCAATTTATGCTGGCCACATACTCTTAGGTATATGGCCATCCTGATTATACAGAATATATTGAGGGTTTTTAATTATGATAAAGTTCTGCTTTTTCTCAAAAATACAAAGAATGTAGGTATTTCTTTTAGCTTTCCAAAATATAATAAAAATAAATTTCATTTTAAAAGGAAGAAATGTGTGGTTTTATTAATGAATGATCCATATTTTAGTTTCTGTGTTTTAGAAGTAATTCCTGATGGCTAAGAATACTGAACATTTCTTTAAGTGCATCTCAGACATTTGAGATTCCTCTGTTAAGAATTATTTATTTATATCTGTGTCTCATTTGTAATTGGATTATTTGATCTGTTTTTATCTAGTTTCTTGGGTTATTTATGTATTTTGGATTTTAGTCCTTGTTAGATGTGAAGTTGTTGAATCTTTTTCCATTCTGTAGGCTGCCAGTTTTGGATATGCATGTTCTTTGCCTTACACAGGGACTAAAGGAATAGATGAATTCTCTGGAAAGAGGGAATTTAAACATAATGAAGAGGGTGGGAATGTGAGTGGGTGAGGCTACATGGAGAGACGTAGGGATGAAGAAGGAAAAGAGATGAGAGGACAATTGGGCATCTGAAGTAAAATTCAGTGCAATGTAAACTCCAGAAATCTAAAGGTAAGCCTATATAAAACTCCTATAATGGGGGATATGGAGCCTAAACCAACCATCTCCTGTAACTAGGCAAGTTTTCCAGTGAATATGGGAAACCAACACAGCAAATACTTGCAATCTAACAATTTGTCCACTACTACATATGCTGGGGTAAGCTTATCACAAAATTATGGGAGCACCTGGGATCCCCGTCTGGAGGGTGTCCCACAGAATCTCCCGGCATAGGCAGATGAAGAGTGAGGTCATTCCCACTCTCCGCTAGTCTGTTGGTCTTCACCCAGCCTGGTGTGAGAGGTCTGGGGCAAAAGGGTGACAAGTCAAGCAGGGAGGAAGATTGCCTGGCCTCCCTGCTGCTCTGCTCGGTGTCTCGCTGGACACAGCTCGGTCACTCCCAGGCGCTGCACCTTGTCTGCCACCTGAGCCGCCGGCTGGGCCGATAGAACCGGCTAGCGCAAGCAAGGAAGCAGCTTGGGTGCCCCAGGAAGGTTCCGGGAGAGGGATCTCCCTAAGATGTACAGCTCCTTGAGGACAAAACTCCCGGACACCAAGGATTCTGGAACCACACCTTACTTCTCCCGAATAGATTTATAACAGTTTCAGAGGGGTTGAGGGTCTGACAGCAGATAACGCTAGGCTTGGTGGAGAGCTTAGAGATACCCATCTGCTTGGGTTAGGGTCTGGCAGTAAATGCCTGGTTGGCTCAGGGAGCCTAGAGATACCTCATCTACGTCGGGAGGGCCTAGAGCTACTGTCCCGGAGATGTATCCCAGGAGTTCTTTGGGAGAGGGCTGTCGCAAGGTCGAAGCTGAATGAAAAAAACCAGGCCTGGGGCAGCGCCGAACACCCCGTCTGGTAAAGTCCGGTTCAAGCTTGCTACCAGCACCCAGGCTTTTCATTCGCCACAGGCTAGGCTCGCACAGTCACCAACAATGATTTGGTCCAGCTTAGGAACATAGCCATTGATGGGGCCCATGCCTCAAATACCTATGAGGGCCAGGAACTGACACTGTATAGCCCATAGACCAGGATAGAGCCTGACAAATCCAACAAATAATGTCAATAAAAGTTCTCATTATTTGCTATGATGCATAGACAAGGACCAGCATAACTGTCAATCAGAGATGACATCCACCATAGCTGATAGAAACAGATGCAAAAATCCACAGTCAAGAGAGGCAGGGGGAAGCTGTGGAAGGTGTGACCGGAGAACACAGCCCATAACCAAACATGGCCACATCTGCATAACATGAGGGACCACCACGAGAGACAACTTTAAACGAGGTCCAATGAAGACTGATAGATGCAAACTCAACGAGAGGACTACGAGCTCAGGTAGGAGCAGAAATTCAGAAACAATAGGAGAAGCTTCCGGAACCAGACGGGTCAAGGACTCCAAAGAAAACCCACAGAACCAACAAATCTAGGTTCATAGGAGTTCAACAGAGACTAAACCAATAATCAAGGAGCCTGCATGAGTCTGACAAGGGTCTTTGAAATATATGTTTTGATTATGTAGCTTGGTCTTCTTGTGGGACTCCTAACAATAGGAGCATAGGCTTTCTCTGACTCTTCTGCTTGTTTTGGGGGCCCTTTCCTCCTACTGGGTTGCCTTGTCCAGCCTTAATACAAGGAGTGGTGTTCAGTCTTACCAAAGAAGAAGTTTATGGGGTGGAATGCTGGGAGATGAGGACCAAGGGGAAACTGGACTTAGGATGTAGTATATATAAAAGAAGAAAATTTTTAAAAGTAATTCATTGGTTGTGTTGACTCAGTCAATAAAGTGCTTCGCATGCAAACAAGAGAACCTGAATTTAGGTTTTCAGAAGGCAAAAAAAAAAAAAAAAAAAAAAGGTTTAGCAGTATACTTACAATCTCAGTGTTCAGGAGATAGAGAGAGGGGATACCTGCCAAGTTCAGAGGGAGATCTCTTCTCAAGGAATAACATGGAGAATGACAGATAGATGAAGACATTCAGCATCAATCCATAGCTACCATAAGCACATACATGCACTCACATCCACAAACACACACATGCATACAAACATATGCACATAATAACTCATGATTTTGGCAATTTGGCCAAGAATATCCATATGAAATTTATGTAGATTATGATAGTTTCGAAGGGTAGTGTTTGGTATATATTACTGAAAAATCAGCATGGTTGACTAATTAACAAAGAGGAAATCTCAAAGAACTTTATATTCTGGGCAACAAATTTGCTGTCATCTGCTGCAGCTGCCAAGGAAGCTCCTGGGTCTATTCTTTCTTGACTTCTTGGTTATAAAAATAAAAAGTGAAGTTTCAAAACAGGAAGTGATTTATTCCTGGTCACAGAGCTGGCCAGCCTCTCTTACTGAAACCTTGCCGTTTCAGGTCAGTGTCTCCTCCCTGTGACGATATCAGTATAAATCTTAAGTGGTTTTCACAGAAAGAAAATTAAAATCAGGATAAATGAATGAAAATCTGCCACAATTTGGGATTTTGTTTAAAGCTTTTGGTGATAACTGAAAAAAATCCATTTACTGAACTGACAACTTCAGAGAAAGGACCAATTTCAGTTGGTCTGAAGAGACACCTATTTTTTTTTTTTAGGTGGGAATGATATATCTGTGGCTAGGTCATAATTTCTTGAAAGAAATAAGTGTTTTATACCACTTCGTATCTGTCTAAATACCCAGAAGAGTTCTGTACACATTGGGGGAGTCAACAAATATTTGATTGATGAGTCAGGGAGAACCGAGAAGTAAAGAGCTAATGTCAGTGTGCTTTATCCAGTAAACAGTTCACAGTCTCCTATAATCTCTTTAAGATCCTGTGTATCTGAAGCTAAACAGTATTACCACATGCCACAGTGTGTGTGTGTGTGTGTGTGTGTGTGTGTTGTGTGTGTGCATGTGCGTGTGTATGTGTGTGTATGTTGAAGTTATCATTTATTAAGAGTTTAAAAGGTTTTTAATAGCCTAAGTATTAGATGTGGATTATATGCACTGTTTAGTACAGTGATAATGAATCAATTTCTACAATATAATTTTAAAAAACTAATGTAACAAAAGCAAGACAAAGAACATATACATCACTATTTTCACAAAGATCGATTATAACAACATGGGCACAGCTGGCAATATTAGAAACACTAAAGAAAGTCATCTAATGATGAGCCTAGCAAAAGTTGTCCAGTTGCAATGCAGTGAGTCATTTTACATTGTTGAGAACTTTGGAAACTCTTCTTAACTAGAAATTGAACCTAGCCAGATGTGGTCGCAGACATTTGTAATTCCAGCATTTGGGATGCTAAGACTGGAGTACTGAATTTGAGACAGACTATCTACACACTAAGTTCCAGTCAAACTTGGACTATATACATCAAAACCTTGTCTCAAAATACAAAACAAATTTTTCCTTTTTGCCCATTTTGTGTGATGGGGCTCTAACCCAGGGTCTTGTACATGCTAGGCAAACATTGTATGACTGGCTTTTATAGTCTTGGCCCTAATTATGTTAATTACAGAAAATACATGGTACTGAAGATCATTGTATTAAGGGAATAAGACATAAGCACAGAAAAACAAGCAGTTTGGGAAGAGGAAGAGATCAGAAGGATGAGAGGCAGAAAAAAAGAGTAGGTAAAGACAGGGAATATGAAAAGTATATAATTTATATGCATGAAAACATCAAAATGAAATCCATTATTTTGTACAACAAATATATACTAATTATAAAAAGATTATATAAATGATACCACACAGTACACAACATTTTTGTTTGATTTTTACATAATGTAAAAATGTATTTACTTAAATAATTGTGTATATCAACAGTATGATGATTGCTAAAAACAGCAACAACGACAACAAAACCTTCATAAATAAAGAAAAACCCAACAAAGTTATACCTGGGGAAGTAGGAAGTGAAGAGACCCTCTAGAATGTACCAGAGACCTGAAAGATGAGAGATGCTCAGGATTCAAAGGAGGAACCTTAGATGAAATGCCCAACAGTGGGGAGAGGGAACTTGTAGAATCCAACTCCAATTGAGAAACAGGACATCAAGTGGAAGGATGGGGTTGCCATCCACAGTCAAAAACTCTAACCCAGAATTGTTCCTGCCTTAAAGAACTTCAGGGACAAAAATGAGAAGAGACTGAGGAAAAGGAGGTTCAGTGACTGGCCCAAATTGGGATCCAGCTTAAGGGGAGGCTCCGAGGCCTGACACTGTTGCTGTGGTGTGCTTGCAGATGGGAGCCTGGCATGGCCGCCCTAAGAGGCCCAATAGACAGCTGTATGCTCAGGTACTTGCACCCAACCAATGGATGGAAGCCAGGCACACCTGTGGTTGAATTGGGAAGGGGCTGGAGGAAACTGAGGAGGAGGGCGAAGCCATAGGAAGACCAGCAGTCTCAACTCATCTGGATCCCGGGATCTCCTAGACATTGGGCCAGCACCTGCAGCATACACAAGCTGATATGAGGCCCTTGACACATATACAGCAGTGGACTGCCTGGTCTGGCCTCAGTGGGAGAAAACGCACCTAGCCTTCGAGAGACTTGAGGCCCTAGGGAGTAGGGAAGTCTGGTGGAAGGGAGTAAGGGTTGGGGCCATCTTCTTGGAGGCAGGGGAGGTCCAATGGGATGAGGAACAGTCAGAGGGCAGATTGGGAGGGGAGTAATTACTGAACTATAAAAAAAGATTAATAATAATAATAATAGAAAATTAGCAAGCAAAATTCTATAAAGATGCATTGTATAGAAATTACTAACTGGAGGTAATTAACATTTGCATTCTTCCTATTCTTACTTTTGTTGAGAGAGTACTTAAAATCTATTTTGTAAGATTTTCAACAATATAATATTGGTTATTAACTATATACTTGAAATTGTTCAGATAGCATTTCTCTAATGCTCCCCTCTGCCAACACTGTCACACTCCTGGTGATACGTCTTCTCTTCATGTCTATGAGATCAACATCTTAGGTAATAAGGCCATATGCTCACACACATAGTAGTTGATACCTATTTGGACATGATGGTCATGAAAAAAAGGGGTTACAGCTTAGAAAGATCCTGGAAAGAGCCAAGTCCACTGAGAAGAAATTTATTTTGCATAATTACACAGAACCTGTAAAACTGTCCATCTAAACATCTTAACAATTATAACAAGATAAAAACAACCTAGATGCCAAGGTGAGACAGTTGATTTTTAAAGAGCATTCTAATCACAATAAAAATATTTATGTCCAAACACATTCCACAAGAAAATGTTTAATGTGTTTTCATAAATGATCTCTCATATCTTTGCACTGAGGAAAACATGTGCAATTTTCTTTTAATGTCATCAAACTGGAACCTAGCCATCTGTCTTGTAGACTTCCCCATCACTCATTTTTGGAGTGAATGGAGAGTAATTAAAACGGCTATCATCATACTTAGGCTGTGGAATGTGGAGCTTTTATATCTAGTGAGTCCTTTATTAGTCTGCCCTACATCTTCCACCCCCTGTCTTCACAGGTCTCCAGATTGATGAGGGTGGAGCATTCTGCTGTTGATCCCTTCCTGCTTTCCCACCTATGTCCTGTTTTTCATGCATTGCCAAAAAGGTTCATATTGAAACTTCATGGAAAGCACTCTATATTTTACAAAAGAACCACAGCATTCCTTCTAGTCTACTTGAAACTCACTCATTGTCATATGAATCAGAGCCCTGGGGACTTAGCTGGTCTGGGCTTACCAACCTTTGTACAAACAGTGTTACCCAAGAAGCTGGCATCTGCTCTAGGAGCAGGTAATAAGAGCCAGAACTCAGAAAGCAGATTGAGTCTTCAGTTGTTACCAATAGGAGAATAAGTAGGCTCTCAACAGATATATGCTGCTTGAATTTGTTGACAGATTTAAAAAAATTCTGGTGAAATCTAAAGGCTGATTAAAGGAGTTCACTTGAAATATAATCCCTTAACACTCTTTAAAGCAATTCCTAATGCACTGAGTAGATCGCAAAGTCACTATTTTAAAAGTAAAATTGAGCTCATTTCTTTAGATAAATAGCTTTTCAATAGGAGGATGCCCATCAATAGAGATATTAATGTGGATTTTATTAACACACTATCATGATTTCATTTTAACTCTAATTTCTCCAACCAGTAATGAAGTGACATGTGCTTCCTATATCTCTCTAGGCTCTTAGACTTTCTTCGATACACTAATGCCACTATGAGTCCTAATGACTCATTGCCAATAGTGTCTATACAGAAACTTTTTCAATTACCTTCCATTTCCTTCTCTTTCCAAAATTGGAATTCATCAGTGCAGGTGTGGAGTCATAATTAAGGACATGTTTTCCATCTCTTCATAACAACTGTGTACTTTGTCTGCTTCGTC
Organism: Mastomys natalensis; assembly: GCA_021653895.1. Lineage (NCBI taxonomy): Eukaryota > Metazoa > Chordata > Mammalia > Rodentia > Muridae > Mastomys > Mastomys natalensis. The sequence continues at coordinate 1,423,498 of JAJTUV010000140.1, forward strand.
CATGTTTCAGCTTGTAAAGTTTTATTCTCAATGGAGCAACCCACAGGAGTAACTTCACAGATGGCAAACACACACACACACACACACACACCCCCGCACACACAGAACTAGTCATTGCCACTTGAAAAAATACAGACAAAAGAACTGGAATACTCTGACATAATGGATTAAATATCTATTGACATGGCTTTGCATACCAAACCTCCTTGTTCAACTGTAGAAGAACATACACCAATTCTTTCTACTAAATGCACTCAAATGATAGTTTCCTCTGTTTCTGAGTTCTATGTTAATAACTAAGATGTATAACCCCCTTGGATAGGCATATTTTATGAATGTTTGTGTTGATCGGTGATGCATTGGATAGTCAACAGTGGATCCATATTATTATTTTGTCTGGTGACTTAGCAGCTACCTTAATTTGTCCCTGCAGCACAAAATTGTTGTAATTTAATTTTGTAATTACTGTTTTATTTATGTGTGTGTTGTATGCATGTGTGTGTGTGCGCGCGCGCATGTGTGTACAGATGCACTCACCCATACAAATGTGTGAAGAGTAAGGGTTAATGTTAGATATCGTCCTCAAACACTGATTCATGCTAGTTTCTGAGACAGTCTTTTACCAAGCCGGACATTGGTTGTTTCAACCAAGTTGATGGCTATGGAGCCTCCGTGACTCACTTGTCTCTACCTCAAGCAACCCTAGGCTCAACCTTTGTGAGGGTTCTACAACTCAAACATAGACCTTCATACATGAACAGCAAGTTCAAGACCTACTGAGTCATCCCCCAATCTAACTAATTTTCTTACTAACATGCAAAGGAAGCAATATCATAATCCACATATGAAATTTTAAGATGACGTTCTAATGTATCTACTTGTTGAGTTATGAGTTTACAAATAATATCCTTTATTGAATTCATTAATTCTTGTTTAATCCTATTCCAGGTGTGAGAATTCACATCATTTGATAGTCTTTTCAGAATTCCTTCTTGATGTCAGAGCTTGTTTGCAATGAATACATGACTATTCCACGTGCTGCTTTGTTTTTAAATCTGAGTGATTTTTCACTTTCACATGCCAGTGGGATAAATGTGGGAAAGAGTAACTTGCTTATACTTTTGAGTAGTCCAGGCTCTTCTTAAATTACAGTACTGGAACTTTCTTTGTTTATCACAATATCTCATAATTAGACATATTATTAAATTGTCTTGTATGTTTTATCTTTGAGGATATTAAACTAAATCGTGATGGAAGACCTAGATGAGTACATTGTTTTTGCTTCTCTATTAAAGTCCTAGCTTCCATAATGCCATGTGTGAGGCACACCACAAGGCTGGCGGGTACTTCTGAAAATAAAATTGTTTTCAGTACTATTTCTAAACTAGGGATAAATAAGGCTTCAATCTTAACAACTGTCAATTCAGAATATATGCACACTCAATTTAACCAAACAATCAAGAACATATTTAAAAATAGTCTCAGAGTTCACTGTTAATTCTCTAAGCATGCTTTTCAAATTAGAAATTAACATTTAAAAGAAAACAAACAGAGGGCTGTGGCAAAGTAGGGCTAAAATATCACCATTAGCACAGGCTATTCTGATTCTTTTCTGGGGGTGGGGTGCTGATCCCAGAGGTCCTCAGTGGCCAAACAACAACAGAATTCACAACTGCTTCCTAGTTTTGGGAAAATACACACAAAAACTCATGTGCTTCCTGTTTTTTCCAGAGAACGTTGCTTTAACATGAGGTGTTCTAGGTGGGTAGGTCTAAAGACTAGGTAATATGATAGATATCACATTGCAGAAGGGCGCAGAGGTATTTAATTTTAGTGTCAGAACTATAATACTAGCTCTGATGCCTTAGTTTCTACAACAATAGAATGGGACAATAAACAAATGACAAATTTTCTACCTTTCTGTAAGCTTTCTGTGAGATAGTATATGGAAGCTTATAAGACACAAACCAGTCAGTGGCGGTTCTTTTGTAGCAGTATCCTTAGAAACATCCAATCCCTGAGAGGCCACTTAAGACCCAGGAGGTGGCCCTTAGAAATAGTGATCACAGGAGTGATCACCGGGACTCTATTTTATGCATGGTCTTTGATTATCTAGGTTTATTGTCTTCCTTGTTCCTGGACTATTTGCATCTATTGTATTGCTAGTTCCTCAACCAGAACTGACCTTGCATGTAATTTAAACAGTATAAAGGTAAAAAGGAGGAGGAGGGATGGGATAGGAAATTAATGGGTGGGGGGAATGGGAAAGGGGTATGGCATCTGAAATGTAAATAAATAAAATATTGAATTAAAAAAGAATATAAAAAAAAAGAAAGAAAAAGATACAGGAGGTAACATAATTTTGCTAAGCTCGGAAAGTAAACAACAAGCAATTCTCAGAAAGTTCCTAGAACTTAAAAGATTCACAAAACCCTCATTTTCATGTGAGGTCGTTTAAATGAGAATTCACCCTCTTAGCTCATATGTTTGAATACATGGTCCTCAGGGGATTGTTTAGGAAAGATTCACAGAAGGTTTTGGAGAAGATGAGTCATTGATGGTGGGGTTAAGTGTTTCAAAAGACTTGTGCAGTTCCCATCTCTGCCTTCTTTTCACAGTCAACTTATGAGCTTCCAAGCGTTCCTAATGCCCAAAGCCTTTGCTATGTCATCATATATTATAATCCTTGGAACCAAAAGACAAATTAAATGCTTTATTTTATAAGTTGCCTTGGTTATAGTTTTACTACAGCAATAGAAAAGTAGCTAATATACAAAGGTTTTGTAAACATTAACAGCTTCTGGGAGTAAAGGCACTCTGACCTATTCAGCTGCTTATAAGCTGTGCAGGGAGCCACAAATGATGCAGTTCTCGCGAGTTATAGCCTATCCTGAGGTGTTCAAAAGTAGCTGCCTTTGAGTCATCCATGCTCCTGAAAATAACCTCTTACCCTGGGAGGATCCCCAATAAATTCATTGGTTCATCAAGGCAAAGTTTGGTGGAATTGTATACTTTGTTAGATGTTGGCTCCCTATCTTGTGTGAGTAGATACTTGTTCATGCCTCTGCAGGAAACATCACACAATAGTGCATCACACCTGTAATCTCAATATTTGAATGCAATGGCTGGAGGGTGATGAGTTTGAAACTAGCCAGTCTCAACTATAGGATTCTAGGCCAATATAACTTTTTGAATGAGATTCTTGAGGAAAATGGTGTGTGGAAAGAGTGGAAGACACACACACACACATACACACATGCACACACACACACATACACAACACACACACACACACAGAGAGAGAGAGAGAGAGAGAGAGAGGAGAGAGAGAGAGAGAGAGAGAAAGATTTCAAGAGATACTTCTGGGAATAGTGGTTCACATCCATATCTCAATACCCTGAAGGCTGAGGCAGAACCTCAGAAGAACTAGAATGAAGTATATACTGAATTTCCATCCTAGCTTGAGCTAGACTCTGTCTCCAAAATGAAACAAAATAAAACAAAAGTAAAAGAGAAATAACAAAAATGTTATAAACTATTGGAAGGAAATGGAACACGAGTAATGAGGAATGTTAAATATGACCAAAGTATGTTATACATATGTCATAATGTTTATATGTATAGAAGTATATACAAAACCCATAATTTTATACAATGAATATGTGCTGATTAATTTTTTTAAAGGCACATCAAAAAATGGGGCCACAGAAGTTGCTTAACAGTTAAGAGTACATTTCCTTTTGGCAGAAAACAGAGGTTCAGTTCAAGCACACACAGAACAACTCATAAATGTCTGTAACTCCAGTTATATGGGATACAACACCCTCCTCCAACCTTCATGGGCATGAAGGATGCATCTAAATAATACATACAAAATATAAATACATACAAAATACTTATACACACAAGATTAAATCTTTAAAAGAGTATATACATGTGAACATTTTGTTATTTTATTCATTTACTTTTCTCAGACTGTCAACACTTTAAAAATTATTGCTAATATTAAGAGTGAAAAAATTTTCATGGTCTTTTTGTAAACCTTCTCTTAGAGGACAAAGCACTGATGTGCAGCGTTTGCTGATAACTGTAGTATAAATTCATTCCATGCCCAGTTTTTAAGCCAATGGTGAATTGGTACTGGCATAGGGCACATTACAGGAATATGAAAGAATATTTAACTAGAATAGAGGAAGCATTGAGAAAAAAACAACAACTTTGAGGTCTCAACCTCCTCTTTGTGTTCTCTGCAATCATTTTAGATTCTTGCTCTTTCCTTCAAATCTCTTTTTCTAATCTCTCTTATCTACTAAATCAACTCTGACTGCCTCCGGCTGTTATGAAAATTGAAACTGGCTGAGTATTTATTTGTTTTGTGACAAATACTCAAATACTATAATATAAATATCAAATACTGTGACAGTTACCCTAACAATATGAAAAACCTCATTTCATAAGCTACACTAGAGATTAAATAAAACAACTTTTAAAAGATGGCTAAAATACACACTGGTGAAGAAAGAAAGCACACATAAAATGTCTCTACTCTCCAACAGTCTCAGGTAGTAGAATGCAGCTATCATGGAATTTGTCATCAGCTCTGTGTTCAAGTCTTAGTGTGACCACTGGTGATGTCTGACCAGGAATGGTTCTCCTTGTCAATTCCAGGCTCAGTTTTAGGTCCTGATAGGTGGAGATAACAACACTCACCTTCTTATATACACACTCTCTTATGAAATGGGATTAAGTATGTAACAGTGTTTTATAAACAGTGAAGTACTTTAAAATGTCAATGACTTCTGAAGGTAGTGTATTGGTAACATATTCATCTAGCTTGTTTGAGGCCCTGGGTTTTAATTCCCAGCACAACAAAAGAGCCACCCTATCAAATGCATGCTAGTTATTAGTAAGAAGAATGGCTACTTAATACAAGAAGACAATAATTAAGGTGATAAGACAATGAGGTAGACTGGAGGTCAAATTGCTTTCTTCTGGTATAATGATGATATGTTGGGTTGTATTAGTTGCTTTGCTGTTCTCTGTGACAAAACATCTGGGAAAACAATAAAGAAATGGCTTACTTTGGCTCACAGTTTAATGCTCTACATGATTGTGGAAGAGAAGTCTTAGCAGAAGGATCATGAAGTATCTTGTTCCATTGCATCCATTGCTGAGAACGAGAAGGTGATGAATGTTGGTACTCAGCTAACTTTCTCCTTTTTACTCAGTCTGGGAAGACACTTTAATGATGGTGTTGCCCACATTTAGGTTAAATCTTTGTGAAAACATTCTCACAAACACATCCAAAGGTGTGTTTCCATGAGAATTTAAATCCCAATCAAATCAACAATGCAGAATTCATCATACTGAATTCTAGCCTGTCAGAAGGGAAGATATGAGTTGGCTGAGGACAGAAAGGGATGTAGATATTTGGTCACTGAGAATGGCATATGCAGGATCATGTAAAAATGTGGTTCTTAATCTTCTTTATGCTGTGACCTTTTAATACAGCTCCTTACATTGTGGTGATGCCCCCAACCATTAAATTATTTCATTGCTACTTCATGACTATACTTTTACTATTGTTATGAATCGTAATGTTAATAACTTATATACAGGATATCTGATATGAAACCCCTGTGAAAGGATTGTTCAACCCCAGTTCAGACCCATAGGTTGATAATTACTGCTCCAAAGGGAATAAAGGCACAATTGATTTTCAGGACAGGGAATAACAGAACCCCTCCTTCCTGCCATTATCACTAAGTACACACACTTATGAACAGAGGTCATTCTTTTCTGAGATAATCATGAGAAGCTCAAACTTTTCCTTCTTCTCTCTCTACCCTCCAACCTCTCCTTTGTCCTTTCTTCCAACCTCTTCCATATTCTCTCTGTCTCTGTCTCTGTCTCTCTCTCTCTGTCTCTCTCTGTCTCTCTGTCTCTCTGTGTCTCTCTGTCTCTCTCTCTGTCTCTCTCTCTGTCTCTGTCTCTCTCTCTTTCTCTCATTTATGGCCTCTTTTCCTTTGATGATTACTTTTTAAGATGGAGTATGATATTATAGTTAAATATTTCCTTTTGAGTTTGTATAGAAGGTAAAATAAATTGTAGTCAGGTTAGCAGCAAAGTGAACTATATAGCCCATCATTATTTGAAAGAACATTACACAAAGCAGGTGAAAAGCCTACATTCTAGCACATCTGGGGGAGTTTCTGAGGCTTCAAAAGTTCATAGAGACTCCAACGTCATTCGGTGAGAAAGACTTGGAATACTGGAAAGCAGATGTCTATTCCCAGTTATTCTGGAAACATTTGGAAACCAAGGTTTAATAAGAATCAGTGGCAATGTTTGAGAACTAAGTCCCAGTTGAGTATAAAGGAGGTTGCTTAGAAAGTAGGCTACTGAGACAAAGCTTTCATCCTGTTGTGTGGAGGAACCAGACTTCCATTATATTCCTTTTAGCTGTCATTCTGAGACATAAGAGATCTGCATCAGTTCCCCACATCTTTCATTATCATCCTATGCAGGCACTTCCACAGTAGTTGTTCTGGAATTTATAACAGATGACATGGTAGGTAAATGGTGCTTTATATTATTAAGTGGGTCTTTAGCTCTAAGTCTCTGATATTTTTCCACAGTAAGTAACCAAATTAATCTTTATCACTTATTTTCCAAATCAGAAAATCTTGTTGAACATATTTCTTTCCTTTTCCATTAGTAGGAAAGTTTGTTACAATGAATGATGTTAAAGGGCATCTCTTTTCCTTAAGACCTAGACCTAACTTTGCTTAAGTTTGCTTTTCACCTTTTTTCTCTGAACTAAAATATATGCCTTTTCATGCTTTGAAGGTTTCAGTTCAAGAAAATAACACCTCCAAAAACTAACTACTCAATATGCTCTCCAGAGATGGAGAAGAAAGGAAAGCCAGTCAAGAAAAGAATTCAGAACAGAAGATGACATCTCACCGGACCTTTGCAGAGGAACTTTGATTGGTCTCCCAAAGGTGGCAGCATGCTCCTTCAGCTAATACTTTCAGCCCTAGTTTTACAGACTGCTTATGTGGAGGCAAAGTGATGAAAGGCCAAAGGATTATGAAAAGAGAAATTTCTTCTCATAATTGTTTATGCCTTCCACTAAAGGAAATCCTTTAAGACTGTCACATTATGAAAGACCTGCTGATTATTCCACTCAGTCTTTGGTCATTGTGATGGTTAATTGCCATTCACAAGTTGATTGGATTGAGAACAACTAGGTTAGTGAAGCACACCACTGGGTGTGTCTGCGATGTGCTTTCAGTGGTCATTAACTAAGAAGGGGAAGACTTATCTTAGAATGTGGATAGCATCATATACAAGGCTGGTGTTTACTGCTCTAGTTGGCATGCTTTGGGATAGTGGAGCCTATAAAATGAGGCAGACTAAAGCCTCATGCAAGGACTAGTGTTATTCAGAGCATCAAACAATTTCTACTCTGAAGATTAAGAAAAGTCACATGAGGAAAGTGTACAATCACAAGAGCCAGCCACAAGTGGCAGAAACATGTTTTTCTATAGAGCATATAAACAAACAAAAATAGTTAATTATAGTGAATAATCTAAAGCAAACTCACTCCTATCTCCTCCATCTCAGAGAAGCACAAAAGCACATTCCAAGAACAAGTCCATGCTTTGAGAAAACCAGGAGATCCCAGTCTCACAGACTCAATTAAGGAAGGCTCACAGAGACTAAAACAACAGTCACAGCCTGCATGGATCTATACTAGGTCCTCTGCATATATGTTGTGGTTGTTAGCTTGGTGTTCTTGTGTATTGGAACACTGGGGGTGGGGTTGACTCTGATTTTCTCTGAGTTGGGACCTTTTCTTCTTATTGGGTTGCCTTGTCCAGTCCTGATATCATATGATGGTTTGTGCCTAGTCTTCTCTGTAACTTACTGTAGCTTATTGTTGTGCTGTGTTAGGTTGATATTTCTTGAAGACCTGCTCTTTTCTGAAGGGAAACGGAGGAGGAATGGATCTGAAGGAGAGGGGAGGTATGTTGGAGGAACTAGAGGAGTGGAGGGAGGGGCAACTGTGGACAGGATGTATTATATAAGAAAAGAAATAGAACAAAAATAAATAACAAAAGGGAAACTTCAGGCAGGATGTATTGTATGTGAGAATAAATAGTAAACAAACAAACAAATACAATCAACTGAGGTCACAAGATTCTTATCTTGTTTCCCTGGAGTTTTCTCACAAGCCCTTAGAATTACCCCCGCAGAATTTCATTCTTGGACAGTGTTTGAACAGGCTGTGGCTCCAGATGGGCTAAAAGGAAAGGAACGATTCAGCCTTCTGGAATGGGCATACTCGTCTTTGCTTCAGAGGCTATGAGGGGAACAGTTTTTGCGAACCACATCTTTTCTCCATAATGTTTCTGTTCTGGCATGGGCTTAAAAACAATGAGACCAGCTGACCATAATGATCCAAAATAAGTCTTTCTTCCTTTAAATTGTTACTCTCAGTATTTTTTCACAGGGACAAAATGTCTGAGTGATATATTCATTGCAACATCTCCTGAAGTGAGGAGTTATGCAGATGGTAGAAAACTTAGTGAACATGACTCATTCCACTTATTTTAAATAAAGATAAAAAGCTATGAATGTCCCATAGTCCTTTCCTCCTATTTTGTCGACATATGGGAAAAAAAATCCTTATGGTATTTTTATGTCAACTAAAAAGATAGCACCTATTTGAACCTGTAATGTTAAAAGAAGTTGTATGCTAAACTAAAAGTGGAATCATTGGTTTAGGTCTTTTGAATAGCTATTAATATGATTTGTAATATCTGGGAGTAGGCAAATGCAGATCACCAGTTATTTCATCATTTTAGTAAAGACAGGTTTTAATATTATGTTTAAAATTTGAAAGTTCAAAAGACTTTCATGAGAAAGACCTAGTCAAGGAAAGGGAGAAAGGTAGGAAGATCAAACAGAGTAAAACTATCTCTATTATTCTATATAAATATACCCTATACCCTCTACATGCCAGATGCAGATATTTTCAGTTTAATATATAGGAATATTTTTCATATTCTATAGTTATTACTTGTAGGTTATAGGGTTGCTTGGTAGGTAATAATCACAACTGGTTGATTAACTTCACAGAAGAACAGAGGTTTCAGAACTATAGACCACATAGGACAAAAGAAATAACTTCCCCTACTGTAAAGTCCCATTCTCTGCTCAAGGGGAATGACAAGGGCAGAAACACAAGGTCCTTCTTAGGTCAGCCATTTCCATTGGGTTAATTCACATTTTAAATTCACTATGAAATTTGTCATCATTCTATAAATGTTTTTGTCTCTCTTCCTCCAGAGGAAGTGTGGGGGCCACAGGCACACAAATATGCTAAGACTTGGGAGAGGCTCTCTGACCCATCTGTGCTTCTCTGACAGTAAATGATTTCCCGTGGGTGAGATGTAGTTCACTGGATCCTGCCTCTGTGCAAACTGACTCGACATTCTGCGAGACTTTCCTAGTCATTTATTTTTGGGTGTTACATGGGACCAGCTGCATCTATAATAGTTTCCCATTGAGATTCTACTCCCCTCAGTCCTCTTACCCCATTTCAGGTCTCTTCTCATCACTAGTTCTGTTACTTACCACATAGCTTTTTGACTCTTTGGCTACTCACAGGTAATGCTCATGAAATAGAATGCAGGTATTTGCTGCATACCTGACACAAAGAAACAAATGGGCAGAAGGGGGTATTTTGGCACACAGTTCACTGGGGTATAGTCTGTCATAAAGGGAATGTGTGGTGTTACAGCAGCTCATGGCTGTGGCAGATATGGCTCACATCCAGATAGAGCAAGAAGGATAGAGGAATGCTGCATTCGTGTGGCTTTTCTCTCTTCTCCACTTCGTTCAGTATGGACCCTCCCCCAAGTGGATGGGGCTCCTACATTTACCATGTGCCTTCCCTCCTTATTGAAACATAGAAAACACCCTTGCAGACATGACCAGAAATGTGTTTCCCATGTGATTCCAAATCCAGGAGAATTGACAATGATGATTAAACACAGAGAGAGCGATAGGCAACAGATGCTATCTGTGCTCAGCAAGGAGCATCACAGTGTCCCAGATCATTCATGATGGGATCACAGAAAGTATCACAGTCTCACTGGTTAATCCACAGCAAACAAAGGAGTCTTAGTTGTGGAGGGTAGGGAGACCAAATCAAAACTAAGAGTCTTCAGTATTAGGTGAGGGCAAAAGGTTGGGTTTCTTTGGTGATTTTCACGCAAAGCTTAACTAAAGAGAATTCCTGTGTCTTTATTATTTTCTAATTATTGTTAATTTCATACACTTTGAGCACTACACACATACACACACTGTATGCTGACCACCTTTCAAAGTCACCAAAGTCACAGGTTTTAGCCTAAAAACTTAACTGAATAAATTTTCTGTGTGTAACAGTGAGGCAACTTTCCTCTTAGTGACAGGAAACCCTCTAAAAACAAACACTTTCTAAGGACAGAACAGGATCTTTCTGCAACGACAGCATTATGGTTGACGAATTCAGCCAGAGGGAGAGTACCTGCTTGCTGCTAAGGTCTGCTGACTGTATTAGATAGGGGATGAGTCAAATGGCAATGACCTAGCATATCAAGACTCAGTGGAAGGTTAAATGCCTCTGGAGGACTAAAGCCTTAATAGGTGGGAACCTAGTAGGTAATGTCACCAAGCCTCACTGGTTTGTTAAACATATGTGTGCCTATGCTTTGTGTCAATTCTTTAACCAGCACTTTCTTTCTGACTCCTCTCTTGTCAAGCAAGGGTTAATGTGGGTTTCCTCCTGCCACAGTTAATTTACTGTTCAGTGCTGGCAGAGGCTGGGAGACAGTGGATTATAGGGAAGAAAAGGAAAAGAAAAAGGTTTCTTCTGCCTTTGTGCTTTAGTCCTGGAAGAAAAACAGGGCAGACCAGCTAGAAGCAGAAGAGGTGAACCTGGGGCCAAAGAACAGATGGAGTGTGAGGAGGGCACAGAGGCAGATTCGCTGGAAACACAAGGGGATAAAGGAAATACAATGTCAGAATATTAAGGAAATGGTAGACTACATGGAGAAAGAGGGCAGAGAGAGAGAGAGAGAGAGAGAGAGAGAGAGAGAGAGAGAGAGAGAGAGAGAGAGAGAGAGAGAGAGAGATCTAACAAAGAAATTAGAATCAGATCATGGAAAACCAAAAGAGAATACAAAGTAAATGAACCATACACAGTTTTTTATGTAGTCCTTTGCTTCCCCTGAGAATCTTTTTTCTTGAGTAGTGAGAAAAGCAAGAAGAGAATGTTGGTTGGTGCACTAAGGTAACCTTCAAAATGCTCCTTGCAGGTTATCCCAGACGTGCATGCTCTCTTACAGGATAACCGATTCTCATGCTTCTGCTTTGTCAAGAAACTAAACTTCTTTCCTTTCCTTTATTGATCTTGGTGAATTTCCCATCATGCACCCCAATCCCACCCATTTCCCCTTACCCTTGTATCTGCCCTCCACCCATGCAAATTTCTCAGAACAGAGGGGGAAAATCCCACTGTGGAAACTGTAGTGTATCACAATATGGCCCACAGTATATCCTTTTGTCTATGCTTCTTTGCTTTCAAATGTTTGATGTAATGATTTATTGGTCTGGTACAAGGCCTCTGGCTTCCGCTATACTATCAACCCTAGAATCTCACTGGGACTTCTCTTGGATACTCTATTGTTTGTTTTCCTGTTTCATGGAGATCCTGTAATTTAGGATCTGCAGGACTGGCCCCTTCAAGCACTCTACCAGTTCATTGATGGAGTTGATGGGGTCAGTCAGTTCAAACCAGTTCTCCTGCACCCAGACCATCAGCGCAAGCTCTCCTGCCCTGTCCCAGCTGGCTCATCCAATGCCACCACCAGCAAGGGGCAGTTCATCTACACCATGCCATCAGGGCCCACTGTTGATGCCCAGATGCTGTAACAGACAAAGTACAGGGCCAGTTCTCCCATTCTCATGACCCCAGAGCCAGCTCTTCTGCCTGCTGTAAGTGGTGAGGAACTAGAGAGGGGAGAAGGCATCTTTTCTGCTCTCAAACCTTCTGGACAGGATCACCTACAAGCCTCACATTCAGGGGCAGCTCTCCTATTTCTTCTTTCATTAAACCAAGGCCAACTCTTCTACCTTCCCTGGGTGGTGAGGGCCAAAGGGAGGCAACCATACTGCAGACAAGAGGCAGGGCCTGCTCTCTTGCTGTGATGACCTGGAGTCAGCTCTCCTGCCTGCTATAGGTGGCAAGCCTGGAGGGAACCATCTCTCCCTAGCCCATGTCACAGCATGACAGAAAAGTCATGGGGCTAGCTCTACCATGAGCATGCTCTCAGTCAGCTTACCTGTGTCCCCTCCTCCAGGATCAGCTCTACTGTGCTGCACAGGTGTGTACAGAGCCCACTGTCCTGAGTGTTGCAGCTGGTCCTGCTCTCAGAGGTGGTAAGGGACAAAGGGGAAAGAGTGGATATCTCTCTCATCTATGCCACTGTACAGAGGACTAGTGACAAGTCCAGCTGTCCCACGGTCGTACACTAAGGATCAGCTCACCAGCACTCCCACAACCAGGCTCAGATCTACTGTGCTTCCTTGGAAATGTGCTTGCCTCCCTCCAGAGTGTTGCAGTTGGTTGGGGTAGGGGTAGCTCTTCTGCTCTTACACCCCAGGGAGAGTCCCCATATGTCCAGGCAAGGGGTGGGGCCACTTTTGCACAGTCTTCAGATATTAACAAGTGGCAGCCCAGATCAAGGATGTCTATTTGGCCTTTGGTGTTAACAGACCCTTACTAGCGCACAGCTACAGACCCACACATGGCCCTCAGTGGCAGTACAGGCCAGGATCCCACCATAGCCTTAGATGGCATCACTGGCTACTCACATCAGGCTGTTCCTCCCTACCCTCTAGTCTCTAGTTCTGCCCCTCTTCACTGTGCCCACATCCTTCTGTTTCTCTTCCTCTTCCATTTCTCCACCATTTACTTGTTCCTCTTAGTGGTGCCCAGGGTGTTTGAGTGTCTGGGGTCCCAGGAGTAGTCTCAGGAGTGCTATCCCTGCCTGGGCATTATGGCACCAGGCAGGGTTCATCTGCCTGATGGTTGCCTGCCCCCAGACCTGTGTGAACTGGGATAGTGGTCATCTCAGCTAGCTCCTGTTCAGACCTCATGGCACTAGACTGATGGTTGTCTTGGGCTTGCTCCTCTTGTTGGACCCCCTGGTATAGTCCCATGTATGTGTGAGGGGGTGGGGGTGATTTGTCTCATGATCACTCCTGCCTGAGGCCTGAGGTTCCAGGCTGGGTTTTTCTAGTCTCTGGCTTGCCCTGGTCAAGCCAGGTTTGTCTCTCTTCTGGCTCACTCTCAGTCTGGGAGTCCATCCAGCCCTGTGCAATACTAGACTGTGGTCTTCTCAGGGTAGCTCCCCGTACTGCCCCCTTGGCCCCTGACTGATCAACTTCTCAGGCTTGTTTTTTTCAGGAAATGCTAGGGTACTAATCCTTCAGATGTTCATAGATCAGAACACTGAGCAATGGACACGCCCTCTCTGCTTTTTGCCATCTACGGATGCACATGTGACACAGCAGCCACGCCTGCAACACCTCTAGAGGTAGGAAATAAAGATTTCTTAATCTCTGTTTATTCTCAGGCCGAAAAGCATACATATCTTTTGATACTAGTGACTGGACTACACTCATTTCTATCAATAAACAGCAAAAAAAAAAAAAAATGTGTTGATTGTTAGGCTTACAATAATGAGACTTATTGGCTTTGTTTAAATGTGATGGGCTATTCATCACAAAGAATCTCAAAGTGTTTTTTCCCGTAGTTTGTGGCTTTCACTAGCTTTTCAGGAAGCAAACAAAAACAAGGTAAGCCTCATTCCTCAACTTTAGCTGTAGCCTAAAAACGTGACATTAAACAACAGGGGAGCAGCTGTGGCCATCAACAGAAGTGCAAATTCTGATGGAAGCATCCTAGCTCAAGGAGTCATCCTTTTAAAACTCCGAGATTTCTGTTGTCTTCCTTGTCTTCATCATTCATCAATGGCATCTTGTTAAATGTCTTATCTCTCCCCTTTGTTCTTTACTCTTTGTATTTCTTGTCAGATTCACTGACACATGGACCTGTGCTAAAACCCATCAATGTCCTCGTTGTGCTGTATTTATAGGCACAGAGGTGTTGTCATCTGTTACTATGCAAGTGATGGCTCTCCATGTCTCATCACTCCCCTCCCATCACTTATGTGTGGCTCAATGTGGAAGGAAAGCTTTTATTGTTTCTTGTCCTAAGGAAACAGTCCTTATCCACTCATTAGTAAAATATATCAGCAAATATTAAGAGCTTTATGGTGCATACAGAGTGGTTTTTAAGAGTTAGATCTTTTCATGAATATTGACAACTTTTGCATCTTCAAGTAAGATAGATAAAGATTTGTCTAAGATTTCTGACTTAAAGCGCAGCACAAATAAAACTAATTAATCCTAGGGGCAAAAGAACTTGTTTTTGTACATAGTTCACAAAGTATCTTGGCTGTCAGTTTGGGCTAAATGTAAACCTTGAGTCAGAGGTTTAAATTCATTTACTCCTGGCAAAATATGACTTCCTGCTTCTAAGAATAAAGGCTTGAAAAGTCTTATTAAAGGAAGGCTCCAAAAAGACTTCTTAACTTCAAACAGGTCTTACAAAACAATGTTCTGATGAGTTAAGTGCACATGAATTAGAAGCATATGTATTAAATTTCCCTTAAAATACACATGGGTTTAAAAATTAAGGGTGGAAGGGAGTCTTGGCTAAAATCTATTTTAGGTTTGCCTAAATCCAAACCATTCGAAAAGTAATGCTAGGAAATGGGATAAAAGAATGATTAAAATTCTTAAACAGTTTGGAGAATCAAGGATGTTTTATTTTATTTTTTAATGATTTAAGCTTGGTTCAGTAAAAAATGCTGAATTTATTTAAAAGGAAAAAAATGTTTTTGTTTTTTTTAAATGATGGGAAAAGTGCCTGGGAGCAAGATATGTTTTCTGAAAACTACAGATCCTTGAGAAAAAGTTGGAAGATCTTGACAATCTTAAATAAGGCGAGACAGACTGGAGAAATGAAATTCAGTTCATGGGAGCTGTGACTTTGAACATGCTCCATTGCCTGTGTCCAACCTAAAAAGACAATGAACAACAAAATCCCCACAAATTCATTCTTTCTCTTAGTCTCACCCATTGTTGATCCCATTTGTGTAAACACACACACACACACACACACACACACACAAAAGAGAGAGACAGAGACACAGAGAGAGAAATGAGTAATCACTGGATAGGTATTGTGTGTCCAGTATGTATATATAGGGAAAAATAGTTTGATGTTAAATTACCAGGACTACAACACTCACTAAGACACAGAAAGGCAATCAATAAAACATAGAAAGTTCCTGATTTGTTTGATGTAAACCTAAAAACCAAAATGAAACAACAAAACAAACAAACAAAAAAACAAATTCAGATTAAACTTTCAGTAAATCCTATCCTGGAAAGCATATATATATATTTTTTTTTCAAGACAGGGTTTCTTTGTGTATCCCTGGCTGTCCTGGAACTCACTCTGTAGACCGGGCTGGCCTTGAACTCAGAGATCCGCCTGCCTCTGCCTCCCAAGTGCTGGGATTAAAGGGTGCAACCACCACTGCCCGGCTGAGAAGCTAATATTTATAGCTCCCTGCTTAACCAATTCTGATAGTTTCCTCTTAATCAATACCAAAGTCTTGAAATTATCATTAAAATGCTCACCACACTGAGCTGTGAGCCAGAGTCATAGAATCCCTGTGAGCTATGGAATAGTCACTCAGCACAGTGACGGTTAACAGACATTTTAAAAAATCTACAAAGTGAAATGGAAAGCCATTTTAAAGAATGCTTCAAATCAGAACTCTTATAAATACAGAAGTGTCATTTTCTTGCAATTTGTTTTATCTTGTTTTGGTGAGTGAGTAGGCAAGAAGAACAAAGACAAACCAGAAACAGGTATCTGGAAAGAGATGCACTGTTGAAGTCTACTTTAGTTCAGTAAGTACTTGTTTGCACAACGTTGTTATATTAAGGATTATGATAAGAACCTGGCTAAAAAGATAAATGAAAAGTTTAACTCATATTAATATAGGTCCAACTTTTAGACCTGAGAACTTAACACTTAAGCTTTGACACAATGCTAATCTTAGAGATTAATACATGTCCTGGGTTCAATATAGCATCCATAAATATTAGTGCTAGTATAAACTTGAACACGTTACATAGTCTCTTTAATCCACATTTGTATGTTGGTAAAATGAAGTTGTTATTAATTTCCCCTGAAGATTTGATGTGAATTGGATAAGATCTAGAAATTAGTAGAAAAGATTGTGGTTTCTTTCATTAGTATTGAAATTCTCATGTTTTAGAAGAACAGAAGACACAGTGTAGGTTGTTCTTCAATAGAGCAGAAGTAAAGAGCTTCTTACCCTGTAGCATACCACCCAAAATATAATAGCTTAAAATAATGATATTCAATATATATTATTCATCTGTGCATTGACTGTGTGGTTCCTCTCGTGAACTAAGTCATCTGGGAATGGATGGTCTGGAAGGAGCTCAGTCATGTCTGGAGCCTCCATTGAACAACGGAGAGAATGGGCATACTCACTGTATCTTGGCTAAAATGGAACGACTCAGTACAACTGAGGGAGACTCTTCTAAAGCAAACTGTTAAAAAATGAACATTTCCGATGAAATTGATGCTTACTCCAAATCATTTTAACATAGGTGCTTCACATTATCCCATTCCTACACATCTGAGAAGCCCTGTCTTAAAAAAAAAAATGGGTTGAATTGACTGTAGGGCAGGCATTTCCCATAGTTGAACCAAAATACAACAAGAACAGATATGAAGATGGCTCCTGGGATGTAGAAGGAGAAAGGAAAACAGAAGAAAAAAAGATAAAAGAGAAGAGAAGAGTGCTAAGAAATTTTGAGAAGACACTGGAGGATTTTGCTGAAATGGAAGCTACACACACTGACCATGGTTTTTGAGCTTGTGATTGGGATAGAATTTGAGGTTGTAAAATTAATGCTACAAATAAGAACAGCCATAAATACCAGGCTTATTGCATAACAGCCTTTCCACATTAATTCAATATTCAATACACAGCACTTGCTGAGCTCTTGGGTGAGTTAGGAGTTCAGATGTCTGAGCACTACTGGAAATCATGCAACGAAGGCCTTCTACTTTTTCACGTGGATAAGCCCCAGGGTCTAATAAACGCTCTCAATCACTAAGAAACCAATCATGTTTTGTTGTGACTTGGACAGGAATAGATCAATAGCCCTCTAACATGTTCATTATGTTGAATATTTTATGCACATGTAAGATGACTGATCATCTAAACTGCTCGGATGTGATTACTCATCTCAAGTTCTGCTCATGGCCTGCTTGTTTGCAAAAGGGCTTTGTTATTAAGAAGCATAATGAAGTACTCTAGGTTTATTTTCAGCCATAAAAGAGAAGATCCATTCAATTCTCGAGAGTTTTGAAGATGCTGAAGGTGGTAAATATCTCTGCTGGCCTACAATAACTAAATGTCTATACCTGAGATTTCCAATACAGTAATTCTGGTAGCTCCAATGTTATGTGTTCACCTGTGAGTCTCTGAAAGACAAACTCAACAGAAAAAGAACTTGAACAAATACTGTGGGATTTAATGATATTTTATTCAACAGAGTTAGATGATGTGTCTCACTGGGATGAATCTTTGATAGTCTTGCTGAATTCAGAAGTTCATTCTCTACCTCTGACCCACCTCATATCCTGAGAACTACAGCATTCTTCATTATTTGGAAAGCAGTCAAATGCCATGCCCAAAACATTAGGTATTATTTCTTCTAACCTAGACCCATTTCCTCATTTTCTTCCTTTTTCCCTGACTGCTTCCCTATTTATCTTGGTCACCTTTGTTGCTGAAGATTTCATTAACTTGTTCCTCATCATCTGAGGTTTCAACCTCTACCTGATGTGAGCATTTACCATTTACATTCATTTCTACTGTCATCAATAACTTCCAACTCTTTTTCCTCTCTGTTAAAAAATTGCAATTTTAAAACTTCTCCTTGCTGGTCCAATTACATCCTGTTTTTCAGCTAATCTCGTCATCACTTTAACTAAAAAAAAAATGTGCTATATTCCAGTACTGTTCCACACACAGCAAATAGAGCTGTGAACAACTGAGACGTAAACCAGTGCCTTCTTGGAGTTGGCATTTTGTGTGAGAAGGCAGAAAAAAGCGAAGATAAGTACAAACAGGACACGGACTGTAGATGATCAACAACAACAAGCCTGAAGGAGGATTTGAAGTGTTAGATGGGATGCCTAAAATTTCAGATAGAGTAATGGAAATATCTCCTCAGGAGATGACTTGAGGCAAAGCAGAAGGAATCAGAGCTCTAACTGGAATGTAACTAGGGTAAAAATAATTGCTATTGAATAGCTATCATCCAAACACATTGGCTTAATTTTAAAAATTTTCATTCATTCATGTTCTGGTTGAGCAATTTCTATTTGCTGATTAGGAAACTGGCTTTGTATGGAGTTGGTCCAATGGTGAATTAGTCTAAGCTCCACAGTTCAGAGAAGAGTCTTCGTTTGAAACAGAAACCGAATCTACAGATTTGTGGATTCCCAAGCACGCTCACTTCTGATTATCTGATTCAATGTTCTGGCCTTCCCAGTATCTTCTCAGGTTTGTTGATGTGTTAGAGCAATTCCCAGAACTTAGAAAGGTTTTTTATTTTCTATTGGAGGTTTAGCAAAGAGTAAAACTATGAACCAGTGAAAGGGTGAACAGGCATGCTTGATTTGTTCTCTCCATCTTAGTTTTCATAAACTCATTTTTTTTCCCACGAGCTCAGTGTTCTTGCTTCTTTGCATATGAAGAAATTTTTGATTGAACAACTAGACATGGTAAACATTATTCTGTTGGGTGTGCTGGATATTTTGTATTCTTGAAAATACTCCCGATCAAATACCTTTGATCTAGGAAACAATTAAGTTACTTAATCAGGTTTGGTTTTCCAGACCTGTATTTTATGATTTCTTGGGTGAGATAATTGTTATATTTTTCCCTAGGGCTAATTCATTATTCACCTCTATGATAAGGCCTTTTAGAGCATTTTCTTTACAGTCTGGTCAGTCGCATTCTGGCCCCTTGCCTAATATTAGGTACATGAGCAGATCTTGCCCAGGGTTCTGTACTATGGAAACTATCTTGCTTAGAGTCCCTGAATACTCAGCTTTACCTTGACTCAAGGAGTATGCCAAGTTCTACACAGGCTCCTTATTTTCTCAGGTCATGTGTGTGCCTCTTGCTTTCATCTAGAGCAATTAGACGACTGTCTTAGTTAGGGTTTTACTGGTGAACAGATACCATGACCAGGGCAACTCTTATAAGGACATTTAATTGGGGATGGCTTACAGGTTCAGAGGTTCAGTACATTATCATCAAGGTGGGAAAATGGCAGCATCCAGGCAGGTATGGTGGAGGAAGAGCTGAGAGTTCTACATCTTCACTGAAGATTGTTAGCAGAATAATGGCTTCCAGGAAGCTAGTATGAGTGTCTTAAAGCCACACTCACAGCTACACACCTATTCCAACAAGGCCATACCTACTCCAACAAGGCCACACCTACTCCAACAGGGCCACACCAAATAGTGCCACTTCCTGGGCTAAGCATATACAAACATTCACAAGGACTGAACATCACTCATGATAATTCCCTTTTATTGAGTGTTCAGGAGCTTTGAATAATTATTTTATATTTTATCTTTGAGAAAAATAATTTTAGGTGGAAAGAATCTATTTTGTATTTGCATATCTAGCAGAAGTTTAGATTGAACTGTGTCTATAGATGTCAACAAATTCAATTTGTTCTGTAGCCATTTGAAGTTATGTTACATAATTTTGATAAAACTTTTTTAAGGTTTTCACTTGCTAACATACTTCTTTATCCCAGTTTTATTTAGTTTTAATGAACTAACTTTAAATTAATTCATCTTAACTAGAAGTGGATATATATATGTGTATGTATATATGTATGCATATATTAGTGTTAGGGTTTTTTTTTAATTTTGGCATTTTGTTTATTGTTTTTAAAAAGAAATCACATTCAAGCCCCATTAGCTTTCTGTTGCAATGAAAAACGAATTGAGATAATAAAGGTTGATTTTAGTTTACATTTTTGAAAATTTCAGTGCATGTTCAGGTGGATCCAGTGCTTTTAGACCTCCTGTAGAGTACTGCATGACAACATCAGGAACTGAAGGAGAATAAAAGGAAGAAGTGTGTTCCCACTTTCCTTTTTGACTCTGTCCCCAGTTACTTTGAAGTCCTTTTTTCATAAAGTTCTGCCGTTTTCCACTAGCCTCAAGTTAGGGACTGACCTTTAGTATAGGGACCTTTAGAGGACACTCAAGATCTAAAGTGTATCAGGCAATAATTTTAACAAGCACTTCCTGAAAAGTAGAGGTACTTTGACTAAAGCAGAACAGTGAATTATAAAGTTTTCACTGGGAGTTTGAGAATTGCCTGTACTCTAAAAGAATTAATTATTTAGAGAATGCTAATCACTCCATTACATTTCATCTTATTTGGTATATCAGTAAATTAATTTCCAAACCTACTTTTAATTTTGCTTGCTTAATATAGTAAATTAAACTTTCATTTGTTAGAATCACAGCTAACCTATTATGTTCTTTTTAAAAAAAAAATGGATACTTCATTAGCTTAAAAATGGTACATTGTGGCTTTAATTACTTTGAAAAATCCTTTCAGACATTCAGCTATAATACTACTTCACTGGGTAAAAATCGTGCAAGCAAGCCAACAAAAAGCAATTTAAATTTGCTGCAATGAAGCAACCATGCACTTCACAGAGAGATGAGACAGAATTCCTGGCTGCTGCCTGGAAAAGGTCTCCTTGTGAAAGTGTTTAGTTAAGCAGCTTGTTACTTTGATAAAGGCCATGAGAGGGTGATGCTATCTGCTTATGTGCTTATAAAAGAGGTTAGGTTGCCTCCTCCAACTTTTCAGTGTTTCCAGCCTCCTCCCAGGGCTGCTGCATGAGTGAACTTACTCAGGAAAGACCATAGCCTTTGCTTCACTGACCATCTGCCGTGAAGCTTCATGGGCATTTAGTCTAAACCGGTGGTCATACCGGAGCAGGGCTGAAAGAGTTCATAGAAATCCGAGCAAAGCCTACTAATCTACAGTTAACCTGAACAGCAAGAAGTTAGGATGAGATCAAACTTCATCGGAAAAGAAAGGGAGCAACAGCATAGAGATGGAACAAGAAAGCTAAGAGTTGGCCGCAAGCCCAGGTGAACAGCTTAGTATTTGAAGTGGAGCTTGAACCCTGATCCGGGAGACTCTAACCTCACTTAAATACACTCCTGAAGAGAGGCAGGAGACAGGGAGGCCTGGGGTGCAGGTTTCTAGTTAGAGGTTAAGAGAGTCCACAATTGCCTTTCTTAAGGAACACGATCCATGTGGAGTCTAGCACAGCACAAAGCTCAAGGTTCCCGGGGAGGCTTTCCTCACCTCAGCAAGGGTTCATTTGTCACATTTTTGTTTTTGACTATTTACTACCACACTGCAGAAGTGTTTGAGATCTTTTCCTTCTCAATCTCTCCCTCATTTCCATTCAACACTCTACAGTTTGCCTTTCCCCCAGTGCATACAATTATCACCTCTCCATTCTAATTAGCTCCCAAGCTGCCTATATTGTCACCCCCACTTTTATGATCCTGTCTTCATATATTTTGATCTCCTAATTGGCTTTGATGCATCCATTTTGAGAACTGTTGCCAAGAATTTTTCTCCTTTTTAATATCTTTCCAGGGTTACTTTAACTCTATGTAATTTTTATTTCTTTTTTTTCCTGTGTCCCCTTTCAAATCTGGTTTCCCACTCAACATAACTCAAATCTGCTCTTGCTGGCAATACAGGAAGTCTTCAAGAGACACTTTGTACTGAGTTATTTTCTAGAGCAGGCAATGGTTCACAATTCACTGTCAGGTCTATTTGTAAAAGGACTTGTTACTTTTTCACTCCACCCTCCTGGACTCGGTTGGGGATGGCAATCATTTCATGTGGGAGTTAGAAAACTTCTCCCTTGCAAATCACATCTCTGATAGTTTATAATGCCTTGAAGACCGTAGGAGGTAGACATCTGAAAAGTGTGATTTCTTGACAGACTGTTTATGTACTAATGTGTAAAATTTCCCAAAAATCTGCTCTGCCATTTCTGTTGCCCGTGGGGTTCAGAAACCCATGAGCTCCTTCTGTCGGTGATTGCCTAATCACGTTGCTTTGCTCGCCTGCTCTCAATGACTGTCACTCAGCAAATATTCCATCAAAGTTTCTAAAAATGTGAAAAGTTTTTTTTTTTCCTTTATGATTTTTTGTTTTAAAGTTGAATTGCTTCTGCTGGTTCATTGCACATAGCAAGAATTTATATTGACATGTTTCCGTGTTTAAATAAAAAGTAAATATAGTAGTTAACTGTGAGAAATAAATATGAAAATATAAACCACTTAAAGCTTTACAAACATGGTAATAGTCAATGCTGTCTTCGGCGTGTTATAATTCTTATTTTGCTCCTAACTCCCCCAATTCTGAGCTTAAGGGACTTCATTAAAATTAAATGAGTGATTTGGGGTTAAGGTGCTATTAGAGAAATTGCTTTTAACTCACTGGGAGAGAAGCTAAAGAAATCTATGTGAATCATTTGAAAATTGGGGTGTTCTGAGTAAATAATAAACAGTGGCTTTGCTATTTAAGGAGCTAGCTCAGTCAAGTTCATTAAATGTTCCATATCTCACTCATCTTGCCTGTAAAATGGAGATAGAGCTGATACTTAGATCACATGACTGTGGCAGAGCCTCGCAAAATGGCACATGCAATCATGACTGCCACACAGAAAATCTCCAATAAATGCTACTTTTAATTCCTAGTAGGCTGGCTCGACTAAGAAAGAACACTGCTTTTTAGGACTATACTAAATGTAGAAAAGTCTTATAATAAATGTTTTCTTGAAATCCTGACTTGATAATATTAGTACACTTCTGTGCATAGGTGGCTCATATTAGATGAGAGGAATGGATACTGGGGTGCTAGTGAAGTGTAACATTTCCATTCTATTATAATATCCACGTCTTGTAACTATTGGGGCTGATTTGGTGCCTGAGTTGATTTCTCATGATAGATCATTTGCTGGTGGGTCAAATAACTCAGTAGTCATCAGTGTGTCATTTCCTTAATCCTCCTCATGAAACTATAAGTCATTTCTAGGGTGAAATTTGCATGTATGATCCCAGTGGCCTCTTGAAAGATATACCTATCTAGCTTGGCCATGAGGAAGTGTTACCATTTTGAGGTACCTGAGTAATGGTTTCATATGGCAGCTCTCTTAGAAACTTCCTACAACACTACAAATTCAGTTTAAATTGAAAGAGACTTAGCACTTTTTTGTTCATTTCAGAAAAATGGAGACTGAAACAAAGGATTCAGGATTGCTATGGAGTTGCTGAATAGGTCTTTGTAGTCTCACAGGTAATAAAGGAAAACCCAAGAACAAAGTTGCTCCTCTTTGAAGGAGGCAACTATAATCTCTTTGGTCACTGGAGACTATGATTGATTTCAAGAACATGGGACGAATGAGGTCCCTAAGACAGCCACTAATAAAAGCCATGTTGGAAGCCTATGTGGGAAAGAGTAGGAGGTTGAGATCAGCATAGAGAACAGTCACTGGTCCCTGGCAAGAGCCTTCTCTGCTTCATTGTTTAAAGAAAACAGAGCAGGTAATGTCCACTCTCAGAACCATCACAAAATACATATCTGGGATTCATGAAGGCTACTGAGAATGTGGGGAGGGTATGAGTTTTCTTCCTTTTATGCTGTGGTAATAACTTCCAAGAATTTAGTCATTTAAATCACACATACACACACACACACACACACAACAAGAGAGAGAGAGAAGCAGAGAGAGAGAGAGAGAGAGAGAGAGAGAGAGGAGAGATGCACGCGCGCGCGCACACAACAGCACACACAACACACCCAGAGAGAGAGAGAGAGAAGAGAGAGAGAGAGAGAGAGAGAGAGCTGAGTCTTTCAGTTCCTCTGGAGGGCATGGCAGAGCAGAGAGCTGGAGTCCAGAACAGGATAAACGCATAAAAGCACATTGCCTAGCAACCCACTTTCCTTCCTTCAACTCAACCCTAAATGCTGACGTTTCCGAATCTCATCCCCAGTAGCACCATCAGCTGTTAATAAGTTCTCAGATTGCCAGTGCCACAGAGATCTTCTCTGCCTGCCTTCCTAGATGATCCCGTCTCACCATCTCAACTGTCTCAGAGATGTTTTCTGCTCTGTGCTCCCATTAGGCTATCTGCTTGTCTTGAGAGTCACCCTCTGCTCACTCTACTGTGGATGACCACATTTCATCTTTCTTGATGACAAATTCATGAGATTCGTGCTGCTACTTGTCCTTTTTGTTGAACTGACCCAGCACAAACTTTTGACATGGAGACTTTTGATGCTTCAAATTTGGTGACAAAGAATCCTCTTCTGGGTCTCACTGCGGCTGCTGCTGGTCCCTTTCTTTGACCTGTTGTATTTTGCATCTGACATTTGAATATTTGTGTGCTGCCTCTGTGTCTGTTTCTGCTCTCCTTGTCTTTGCACTTAAATCACCACTCCAACCTGACTGACCTGGATTATGCTATCTTCTTTTTATTCTTCAGCTGAAGGAGCATGCTGGGCTGGTGATTTCCTCTGCTAAACATCATTTTAATGATTGGATATTGTGTTGCCTGGTGGGAAATCCTTTTTTGATCACCACCATCCCTAACCTGTATTTATGTGGGCTCTAGTAATGCAAATTTTAGCTCATAATCCAGAAATAACTGATTTACAGTTTTCAATTGGAATTCTGATTGCAATGAACTTCGTAGACTCCCAGAAAAATAAGTAACAAAATTCCTTGATGAATACAACTACATAAGAACTCATAGTGTTGATGGTACTAATTTCTTTGTGGCCATTTTATCTTCTTCATCACTCTAAAATCAACTACCTTTACATTCATTTCACCAATGAGAAAACTGTGGCTCAAAGTGGGTTAAAATATTATGGGAGTTGAGTAACAAGGCAAATCATCTTTTTGAAAATACATAATCTATAATTAATAGAGCTAATAAAAAAGTCTTTTACTTTTGTGCTGTTCTCTTGCAACTTTAAGTTTCTTGGGCTTCTTCTTCCTTTTTTTATTGGATATTTTATTTACATTTCAGATGTTATCCCTTTCCCCATTTCCCCCCACACAGGAATCCCCTAGCCCATCCCTTCTCTTCCTGCTTCTATGAGGATATGCCCCCACCCACCCACCCATTCACACCTCCTTCAGTCTTCTCTCTAACTCCTGCATTGAGAACCCCATGATCAGTTCAATGGTTAGCTGTGAGCATCTGCCTCTATATATGTCAGGCTCTGGCAGATTTCTAAGGAGACAGCTATATCAGGCTACTCTCAACATGCACTTCCTAGCATCCACATCAGCATCTACCTTTGGTGACTGCACATGGGATGGATACCCAGGTGGAATGGTCTCCAGAAGACCCCTCCTTCAGTTTCTGTCCCACATTTTGTCTCCATATTTGCTTCCACAAGTATTTTGTTACTCCCTCTAAGAAGGACCGAAGTGCCCACAATTTGGTCTTCCTTCTTCATGAGCTTCATGTGAGTTGTATCTTGAGTATTGTGAGCTTTGGGGCTAATATCCACCTATCAGTGAGTGCATACCATGTGTGTTCTTTTGTGATTGGGTTACCTCACTCAGGATGATATTTTCTAATCCCTCCATTTGCATAAGAATTTCATGAATTCATTGTTTTTCATAGCTGAGTAATACTCCATTGTGTAAATGTACCACATTTTCTGTATCCATTCCTCTGTTGAAGGACATCTGGTTTCTTTCCAGCTTTTGGCTATTATAAATAAGGCTACTATGAACATAGTGGAGCATATGTCCTTGTTATATGTTAGAGCATCTTCTGGGCATATGCCCAGGAATGGTATAGCTGGGTCCTCAGGTAATGCTTTATTCAATTTTCTGAGGAACTGCCAGACTGATTTCTAGAGTAGGTTGTACCAGCTTACGATCCCACCAACAATGGAGGAGTGTTCCTCTTTCTCCACATCCTTGCCAGCATCTGTTATCACCTGAGTTTTTGGTCTTAGACATTCTGACTGGTGTGAGGTGGAATCTCAGAGTTGTTTTGATTTGGATTTTCCTGATAACTAAGGATGTTGAACATTTCTTTAGGTGCTTCTTGGCCATTCAAGTTTTCTCAGTTGAGAATTCTTTATTTAGCTCTGTACCCCATTTTTTAATAGAGTTATTTGGTTGTGTGGAGTCTAATTTCTTGAGTTCTTTGTATATATTGGATATTAGCACTCTATTGGATGTAGGATTGGTAAAGATCTTTTCCCAACATGTTGGTTGCTGTTTTGTCCTTTTGACAGTGTCCTTTGCCTTATTGCTTTGCAATTTTATGAAGTCCCATTTGTCAATTCTTGATCTTAGAGCCTAAGCCATTGGTGTTCTGTTCAGGAACTTTTCCCCTGTGCCTAGGTATTTGAGTTTCTTCCCACCTTCTTTCTATTAGTTTCTGTGTATCTGGTTTTATGTGAAGGTCCTTTATCCACTTGACTTGAGCTTTGTACCAGGAGATAAGGCTAGATTTGCATTCTTCTACATGCTGACCTCAAGTTGAACCAGCACCATTTGGTAAAAATGCTGTCCTTTTCCCACTGGATAGTTTTAGCTCCTTTGTCAAAGATCAAGTGACCATAGGTGTGTGGGTTCATTTCTGGGTCTTCAATTCTATTCCATTTATCTTTCTGCCTATCTCTGTATCAACACCATGTAGTTTTTATTACTATTCCTCTGTAATACAGCTTGAGGTCAGGGATGGTGATTCCCCAAGTTCTTTTATTGTTGAGAATAGTTCTCAATATACTGGTTTTTTTCGCTATTCCAAATGAATTTGCAAATTGCTCTTTCCATCTCTATGAAAAATTGAGTTGATATTTTGATGGGGATTGCATTGAATCTGTAGATTGCTTTTGGCAAGATGGCCATTTTTACTATATTAATCCTGCCAATCCATTAGCATGGGAGATCTTTCCATCTTCTGAGATCTTCTTCAATTTCTTTCTTCATAGAATTGAAGTTCTTGTCATACAGATCTTTCACTTGCTTGGTTAGGTTCACACCAAGGTATTTTATATTATGTGTGACTACTGTGAAGGGTGTCCTTTCCCATTCTATCAGACCTTCAAGGAAGACCTAATACCGATTCTCTTCAAACTATTCCACAAAATAGAAACGGAAGGAACACTACCCAGTTCATTCTATGAAGCCACAATCACTCTCATACCTAAACTACACAAAGGCACAACAAAAAAAGAAAACTTCAGACCAATCTCCCTTATGAATATGGATGCAAAAATACTCAATAAAATTCTTGCAAATAGAATCCAAGAACACATCAAAATAATCATTCATCATGATCAAGTAGGCTTTATCCCAGAATGAAGGGATGGTTCAATATTCGGAAATCCATCAATGTAATCCACTATGTAAACAAACTCAAAGAAAAAAACCATATGATCATCTCACTAGATGCTGAGAAAGCATTTGACAAAATTCACAATCCCTTCATGGTAAATGTCTTGGAAAGATCAGGAATTCAAGGCTCATACCTAAACATAGTAAAAGCAATATACAGCAAGCCAGTAGCCAACATCAAACTAAATGGGAGAAACTTGAAGCAATCCCACTAAGATCAGGGACAAGGCTACCCACTCTCTCCCTACCTATTCAGTATAGTACTCAATGTCCTAGCCAGAGCAATTAGACAACAAAAAGAAGTCAAAGGTATACAAATAGGAAAGGAAGAAGTCAAAATATCACTATTTGCAGCTGATATGAAAGTATTCTTAAGTGACCCAAAATTTCTACCAGAGAACTCCTAAACCTGATAAACAGCTTCAGCAAATTGGCTATATATAAAATCAACTCAAACAAATCAGTAGCTTTCCTCTACTCGGAGGATAAACAGGTTGGGGAAGAAATTAGGGAAATGACATCCTGGTCTTCTTTTAGATCTTTTATTAGAAGGGGCTGTTCTAGTCTGCAAACCCAAATGGACTTAACCCAGGAGAAACAAAACTCTCCTGTTCCCTCACTTAATTTTTTTTTTAATAAACAATAGGGTTACTTAGTATGCACATTACTGCTCCACCCAGAACCCACAAGTGTTTGTTGGTGGCATTATTCTTCCTTATGAGCTTCCATCCTACAATCTCTCCTCCACCCTACACCCTCTCCTCTCTAAGGGCCATCTCAACCAGGAGAGATTTGCACACAGAAATGCTGAGTGATCTTGGAACCTTTCATCTACTCCCCTTCCCACCCTTTTTATTGCCTTTGCATTTTTGATTTAAATTGATTACTTTCCAGGTTCATCCTCAGACCTGCTGAGTGAACAAGTTTACAATTATCCCTGCCCTCCTCAGATTGACTAGTTATACTTTCTTTTAAAATGGAATCTAATTTTCCTCTTTTCTCCCTGTATTTGTAATCTCGTTAGATCCATTTGTATTAATTCTTAGTCTCCTGGTGTGTGCAACAGCTTCCAAATTTGTAACATCTGCAAATTTTATTAGCATGCTGTGTGCTCTGCCTTTCATATCATTAATGCTAACCATCAATAATCCAGATGTTAGAGAAGACAAGAGCATCATGCCAACCCCTGTGGCCCCCCATAAAAGGTTACTCCACACCCTGCATGTCTTCATTTATCATCACCTATTATTTATGACCTTTCTACAAAGCCCACATTTGGATGATCACTTTTTTTTTTTCATTAAATCAACTGGTCAACTGAAAGCAAAATTTCAAAGTCAGTAACAAAGCTTTGATTCAGTCTTGCCTTTTATGTGAAAATTATTATTTACAACAATATTTCAAAAATTCACATAAAGATAGTATTGGTCACTGTTTTTCTGATTTTTATCTCTTTAAACTTTCTGGTTATTAAAACTCATTTTTATAGTTGCTCACTGATTTGAAAAGAATATATATATATGTGTGTGTGTGTGTGTGTGTGTGTGTGTTTCTTAATTTTGAAAAGTAAATTAATGCTTATGCTGTATAGGAAAAGTGCCTTTTAAAATATCTTGTTCTGCTCTATATTTCTCTGCCTGCTTACCACTCTTTCCAACTTTTCCATTTAATCCTATTTTTAATTGATTTTTCTACTCTAATTTCACTTGATTCTTCTGTCTAAAGAAGCCCACTGATTGCATTCATATTCATAAAAAGTAAGTCCCATGTTCTGAGGGAGATTTACTCATAATTCATTAAAAATTTTCATAACGTTGTTCATATTGGAAGAGCATTTAACAAATTTAAATTAGCAGGCAGCAATCAGAACAAACTATTAATGCATTACTAATGATTGTATTTTATATGCAAATAGTTCCATTCTTCAAGTATAACTTCACATATTTTTAACTCATTTTCATATGAACCCTTGGGGTAGACCAACTACATGAGTGACTAATGTCATTGTAATGAGGATAAAATTGAATAAAATAATTCAGATTGTTTGTCCAAAGTTTTGCTGACATGATATTTAAGTGAAAACATCAGTATCACAATTATGCGTGCTTACAAATAAAGGTACTAGCTAAGATTTATTTAACAGATGCTATTTTATAACTCTTTAATTTCCATTTTTAAAAATTTTTAAATTTTAAATTATTTTAAAAATTTTATTCCTTACATATTTTAATGTTCCCATCACTGTTTCCCATACCTCCAGTCCTCTCAGTTGCCTCCCTGGTCCCCACCTCCGTCTCTGTCAGAGGGTTCTCTTTAAAAACACAAAAGGAGAGAGAGAGAGAGAGAGAGAGAGAGAGAGAGAGAGAGAGAGAGAGAGAGGTGGGGGGGATGAGGGGTGGTAGGACTCCCAGAGAAATCAACCAAACATGGCATAACAAATTATAAACCCTCATATCAAGGCTGGACAGACAAGGTGATCCAGTAGGAAGAAAAAGGTCCCAAGCACAGACGAAAGTATCAGAGATACTCCCACTCTGCTGTTAGGAGTCTCACAAGAACACTAAGCTGATAAAACCATAATGTGTATTCAGAGAACCTACTTAAACATGGACAGTTAGAGCATTGATATCACATTGGAAATTCCTTTGAAATTTCATTCTAGATAGAAAGACAATGAAATGGTCAATATGTGAAAGAAGAAAAGATGCAGTTGTCATTTGCCATCAAAAAATGGTAGTACCCAATAGTCATCTATTTATAGCTCCCAAGCTACAAAAGAGACTAATGATATGAATATTTTTAAACTCTATAAAATTTAAGGTTGTTTCATAATATAAGAAGGATGATGGAGTGAAGTCTGCCTCAGGCAAATGGCATGCCCACAGTGCACCACCACTTCATGATCTGTGTCCTTTTCTATAGAAAGCATGCTACATCAGTAACTTCAGTCAGAAGACAACCATGAGCTGAACCTTCTGGTTTATCCAGAATGCTTCTCTCTAAAAGGGAAACAAACTTGCTTATAATCTCTGGAGAATTATATATGATTTAGGAGCAAAGAGGACTTGGAATTAAATCCTGCTCTTTCATTTAGTAGCTCTGAGGTCTTGAGCAAATCCTTTCACCTCAATGAGCCCTTGTTTAACTATCTCTAAAATACAATAGAGCTAATTCTTATCTTAAAGGACTATTTGGGGATTAGAGGTCAGTAAAGAGTTTCAAATCAAGTAACATCTCAATATATATGGTAAGAAATGATGCATGATTCAGCGGCGACCATGCCAGAAGCCAGGCAAAGAGACATCCTCTGACAGAATGGAGAAGCAAGAGAACCTAAGAATAACTCAATAATGGAAGTCTAACATGAGTTGAAGGAAAGTGCTTTGCATTCATAGGAACAAGGACTTTAAGAATGCTTAGGAAGATGAAAAACAATAGCTTGAGAGTTTTGAAAGAAAGGCTCTCAAAGGATAAGCATACACTGTCAGCTGTGCTCAGCCAGAGATATTTGGACTGAATGAGGTGAGACTCATGGGATTCTTAAAGGCCTAACAGCAGAACATAATAGAGTTTATTAAGAAAGCAAGTCCATGCGAAGAATAACCTGCAGTGCAGGCCTGTTTCTTTATAGGTCTATGATCTTCTAATGAATTAGTATTGCAGTATAAGAATAAAAAAAAGAAAACAGAATGTATTTACTTCCTTAAGCCCTCATAAAAAATAAGATGCACAACATCTCATATAGGAATTGATCTTCAAAAGAAATAGAATCTCTTTGGACTTTTATAGGGTGAGACCTTTGAGTGTCAGGAGGTTGTTCACACATAGTATTACAATTTGCCCACTTGCCATTCATCCTATCAGATTGCCAGGCAATTAAGGACTGGGACTGGATTTTATTTGAATCTCTGGAGCACAGAACTTCGGCATTGCAAATGTTTAATTTGAGTAAATTTCTAAGCAAAATACAATGATAAATAACACTGACCAGTATTTCAATCAAATTAAACAGAGAATCCTCTAAATAAGGCTTTCTATCTAGTCTCTGGCCTACTTATGCTACTCACCTCAGTGACTATATTACAGTGTGTTTTGCAGATCCACTGAAAATCAAGAACCTCCACATTTTTCCTCTCATCAATCTCAGAGTTTCCTGCAAATTGGCCTTCTTACTCTAACTAGTGTCAATTTTTCTTAAGATTTCTTTGTGTGGGAATGTATATGAAGCTATATTCAGCCCAGATATATTTGAAACTGACATTTTTTGCTTTTATGCCTGGCTTCACCCACCCATTTATTCGCTGTATTATCACTGAATGGGTAATTGGTAATTCCTTAAAAAAATAAATAAATAAAATAAAATAAATGAAGAAATCCATCATAACTTTTCCAAGTGCAAAGCCAAGATCTCTGGCTTTGAGATACTCTGGCAACATGAGATACCTGGATCTGAAGGTATGCTGCAACCTATTTCGTTGGACTGACTGGCATCATTAGTTGAGAGACAAGATGTCAAAGAGCAGCCACAAGGGCTGCAGAGAGGATTAGACACTTTCACACTTCTAAACTTCTTTTGGCAGCATATCTTGAAAGTCGAAAGCCTTGGGACTCCTAATCTCATCTGAGAATCATTAGCATGCATGCCCCAAATAATCATAATTGGCTCCAGGTTTTTCATAAGGAGTAGGATTTATCCTAATTGGACTTTAGAGGAAAGAGACCAAAAACTAATGGAATTTTATCTAACTGATGATGGCAATGGAAAACTCTAATATTGTTGTGTGTTTTCCCTTACTTCTGAGCAATATACATGGCTGGCATTTATTTGTAGAGTGGTTTCAAGGAACGACACAATTTAAATTTTCATGCAACTTCTAGCAAAATAGAAAGCTGGAATTGACATAGTTGGGAAACATATGAGATTCATCACAGGATCTAAGTACATATAACAGATGAATTCCTTTAAAATTGGGGTTTTAAAGTTTTGTTGTTGTTGTTTCCAATGTGAAATGTAGAAACTACTATATGTGCCTTTCAAAAAAAACTCTGAGATAATATGAAAGTGTTCTACTGTGGTGATTTAATACAGGACTTTATTTTTTCTCCATCATTCATAAATCTGAAAAGTCAAGACAAATATGCTTGCTGATCTCATGTTTTTTGAAGGCCCGTTCTCTGGTTTATAATGATTTGCTCTTCTTGAGTCTGAACATAGTCATCTGGAGAAGAGGCCTGTCTAGGTTATTTTATTTTATATGTTATATACATGTTCAAGTGTGTGGGTACATATCCAAGTAGGTTCCCGGAATACAAGAGTGTGTGTGTGTGTGTGTGTGTGTGTGTGCGGTGTGTGTGTGTGCTTATACAACCTGAGTGTGCACACACCACACACACACACACACACACACACACACACTTTTACTTTGTTTTTATTTGCTCCTCAGTTCTCCTCTTTTGTTTTGGTCCTTGTGCCAATATAGAGTAGTCAGGAGTGTGTGAGTACATGAAGGTTCTTATAGAAAGACTGGAAAGTTTGTCAAGCTAAGTATGGAGTACAGAGAGGAGATGCGGTTAGAGTCTACAGTGAACAGCAGATAGGACGTGGCTAAAATGATTACTTTTAAGAAGCACTTGGAGAACAGAAATAATGTCATTAGCAAGGATGCTTCTCTGAGGTGAGAATGTGAATTTCATTTCCTGCCTAAGTGCTAATTTTTAACATTCAATAAATACTTTAGAAATGAGTCTTGCAATTTAAACAATCTTATTTCGAAAGCTTATCTAGTATACTTTATTGAGGCCATTTTACTTGCAATATACACAAACATAGTAATAAATGATAACAGGGAAATGTGCTAAGTGATAATTCTGAATAAATTGAATTTTATATATCGAATCATGACCTACAAGTTGTAGAGAGCATTTTTTTTAATCTAAAAAGTTCACTGCCTTTACACCCTTTTATTTATCCTATTCTTCAAAGTGTATACGTACAAATAGCTATCAGATGGCCATGTGACTGAAATTGCTCCCTGTTTTGGTTTTGAGCTACTTTTCTGACTGTGTCAGGTTTAATTTTGTTTCTAAATTTGAGAATAGCCATCGCTTGCTATGGTGCTGTTTCGGGTATAACCTTCCCCAGTTACTGTTGCATGCCTTGTGCATCTGGAGTTGTTCCTGGATTCTCTAAACTAAAGTTAAACAGCTCTGTTTTTATTTGAGACAGGATTATGTAAAAATAGTTTTATGGCTTCAAGTAACACCCATTTGTCCCAGCCTCTTTTTATTAAAATCAAAAACAAAATAATGTTTTTGTAACCAGTTATGATTACTCTTCAATCCTTGAGCTTAACCAAATGTGTTTTTTTTTTCTTTTTTAATTCATGAGACAAAACTAAAAACTCTATGCTGTCCATTTCAGAATTCCTATATTCTCACCAATACTCTCAGCTGCTCAGATGTGCATTTCTCATGATAGTATATCATGCCATTTCAAAGTCATTAATGATCAAAATTGTTTTCATTTTTTTATTTTTTTTTAATATGTAAATCAAAAACCATTTAGCTCACAGATTTTTGTGCAGATTCACAAACAAAATGTAAACGATAACTTAAACTGTGGTTACTTTTCATCATGGATTTTCCTCCTAGTTTGAGTTAGGTATGAACAATCTTTGACAGGCAAAACTGGTTCTAGATAAATATTAAAAAAAAAAGAAAACAAAAAACCACCTTTCATCTTGATAAAAGCAATGACAAAACTTTAAGGAAAACAGATATTCTACATTACCTGAACGTCACTTTTTGTCTTTACATTGGTAAAAAATAAGTTATAAGGCCTTGTTAGACATCATCTTACCCATTCATAACACACAAGGAACAAGCAAAATGGGCAAGAACAGAGGCTATCTTTTTCTGCTTTTGTTTTCTTTTTCTAGGAATTTCTCTTTATCTTTCGAAGTTCTTTCTACCTATTCTCCTCTTTACTTCTTTACATAGAAAGAATTATGAAAGTTTCATTGTCCTTAAATCATTTTAAAGGTGATATCTAAACAGCCATTTCTTTCCTTGTAAAAATAAAGAGAAACTAAAACGTTATTACCACTGAGAATCAGCAAGGCAGTTCAATATGTGTAGAAATAATAGGAAAAAGGTTTTGTTTAAAATAGGCAGTTGATTTACTTCTGGGAGGACAGCCGGATTCCCCATTTCTTTGTCACATTAATTTTTGTAGCTTAGCTTACATAGGTCTAAAATCACTAACCTTACATTATTTATATTTAAAAATGTATTTTAAACAGGAGGGTCTTCATCAATTTGTTATATACCAAAAGGTCAAAATAAGAAATTAAACCAAGGTTGCTGGTTTTTCTACAGAATGGGACCTCTTAGCTATTCCCCAATTTTTACATAAATAGGTTATCAACGCTAACAATCTTTCCTTCCTGAAGCTCTTGGAAAGTCACATTCTGTTTTGGGCATATCCTGGATTCTGGGTAGCAGTGAAGTATTTGAAGATTGAGGAGGTTGGAAGCTTCCAATGGATGCTTTGATTGTCTAGACCTCTGTCTCTGCTCTATCTTATGATTTCTCTATACCTACTGTGTGCCTCAAATTTTTCCTCTTCTAGTTCTGTGGCAGTAAGTTCTATACTCCTTTTGGGTGGGTATCTGTGTACCTAGCAAATGAATTTAACACCAGGTGTGACATATTTTCTGATGATGAATCTCTTTTTTTTTCATTTTTTATTGGATATTTCATTTACATTTCAGATGTTATCCCCTTACCCCATTCCCCCCAACCCCTGCGCGCCCAGGAACCCCCTATCCCATCCCCCTTCCTCCTGCTTCTCTGCGACAAGCCCCTACCTACCCCTCCCACCTCCCCACCCTCGAATTCCCCAAACACAGAGTCCAGCCTTTATGGGACCAAGTGAATCTCTTTTTAAATCTTATTTCATCACTCTTGAACTCATAACTCCGTGTGCCTGTCTTCGAGTAAAAGATGAACTTGCTTGAATTTTCAGGGCTCCCCCTTTTGCAAAATGAACCCCTCCGCATAATTTCCCAGTTTCATGAAGGGCATTCTCCAAAGCAATGGGACAATATGAAGACATTGTTTTCTTCTGCTGGTTACGAATGGATTAAAAATTCCTTACTCTTGTGTCTCAATCTATGATCCAGAGATCTCCATATAATATAGTCTATTGCAAACTCAACTTTATACTAAATGCAGCAATATCAAAATTTCTATTCTGGAGTAATCTCTGTTTCACATGGCACCTGTTTTATCAATGTTTCAACCAGAATGCTACAGTCTGGCAAAGTTTCATTGAAATTTATTAAGCTCCCTGAAAAGTAGGAATGCGGAATTGGCTGAGGCCCATAACTTTGACAAACCCAAGGCATGCATTTTAATATATTAAGAGCTATTGACACAGTAGAAGTCAATTGTTCATCAAACAAAAATACACAAAACTTCTTTGTCTTTGCCTAGTTTCTTTCTTGCAACCGTACTAAGTTAATAACACTGTAATGAATCCCAGGTCTGAAACTGTGATACTTAATTTTGTAATGAATCTTAGTTCAGTAACTATGATAGTAATATATACGTAACAACATAGATTTCACTAAAACATATCTTAAGAAATTAATTCAGAAGGAAGTTGTCTATATCCTCCAGAGTCACAGAAGCCAGACAGTGAGGACACATGTCCTTAGTCTTCCCACATTGTCTGGCACTTGCTCAAACACTTTCACAAAGAAGCCAGTAAAAAAAATTTCCACAAGAGTGGAGTTTCTACCAGGATGGGAGTTATAGTCTCACTTCAATAATTTTTAATTTCTTCTTATTTCCCTCACAGAAAGCATGAATGAGGCTTAAAACAAAAAATGGAATGGTTTCCACATCTTTACTAAGAAATGAGTGTCAACAATTTGAAGAGATAAAAGTAAACTCTGGATTTCACGATTTTAAATGATTTTCAAGATATTCTGATCATTTTTTTTTTCTGAAATGTCATTATTATGTTTCACTTGAGAAACTCCAAGCCTTGATTCATTAACCAGCAGTGGTAGAGGCAATAAGGGAGAATATTCACTATGTGCCAAGCTCTCGTGAGTAGTTTAGAAAAACCTATTGATGTAGACCTTAAAGAAACACTAAGATCTAGTGTTTTAGTAGTAATGTTATTAACTTTGCTTTACATATGAGAAAAGAGAAACATATATGAGGTAGTAGCTATTAAGCTCCTCAAATCATACTGATCTGAGAATGTGACTTTTGGCCTTAAGATTCATTGACGTGAAGGAAGGGGGCAACTCTCTTCTGATTTTGGGAATATTTATCTCTGGAGTCATTTGGCAGACTATTGTCACATTTCTATGAGTTTGGTGACCATGTGAATTTAAAAAGAATTAGCCTTAGGACTATGCAATTGTGTATACTAATTTACCTCTCTTGATAGACTCTGAGATGGTGTAACACACAAGTTAGTCTGTCTGATATACAGAAAGTAGAAAACCAGTCACTTCTGTCCGTGTCTGTTCCTTTGGTGCTGACCTCTAGCATCTTCTTCTTTCATTCCCATTTCCTGAATGAGTCATCCCTGCCTCCCTGTGAAGACCGTTCCTAGTGTCCAGCAGACCTTATAAATTATCTTCAACTGGACAGATTTAGTCCTCAGGTCCATTAATACTTTGAGTATTGGCTAATATGT
Source organism: Mastomys natalensis (assembly GCA_021653895.1). NCBI lineage: Eukaryota > Metazoa > Chordata > Mammalia > Rodentia > Muridae > Mastomys > Mastomys natalensis. Next base: position 1,460,969 of record JAJTUV010000140.1, read on the forward strand.
TTGTCTGATCTTGCATTTGAATGCATTTTTCTAATATTGAATTCCCAAATTGTTTTAAATTCTCCATTAGGATCATTTGGGTTGTTTAAAAATGTATGAAGCTTTGATGCCTCTTGATGTGAACCTGTCAGTCACTGCCAATGGTTGCAGTCAGAGACCATGTCGAGGAAGGTCTGAGTTGCTTCTGGACTTAAGTGGAGCACTATAGAGTCTTTAGTGACCTGAGTGATATCTTAACATGTCTCTAATTTAATGTTATCAGCTACTTCAGTTTCTTACGTACACTGTATTATTACTGTTCAGTGTGGACTGTTGGGAAAAATATGGCAGCAGAGTAAGACAAAACATCTATGAGATAACTGTTCACTTCTGAAATGTGTAGTAAAAAGGAACTTGAATCCTTAAATAAATTCTTTTTGAATGGTATTTAAAAAGAAGATTAAAGAAATTCTGGAACCAAATTTTTGAAAAGATTACTTTTCTTCAAAATAAATCCCAAATACAGGCAACTTTCATAAAATATCCACAACTACCCAACAAAAACAGTGGTGGATGGTAGAGAAGAGTACAGAAGTCTATTTTGAAACCTCAATGATGAACCACGCTGGGCTGAGAGCTACTTCACTCTTATTTTGAATTACAGCCACAGAGAACCAGACTGGACCAATCCAACAAACTGTGACATTTGTAAAAATTTCTATAAAGTGAAAAGAAAAAAAAGATCTAAGCCTTTCATTCTACTGTAATACGAGACCAGAATCTTTCTGGGCCATTTACTACCCCCAACATAAAGCAAGCTTGTTGATAGCAACTGGGTGCTCTCACTTGCTGAGATAAGTTTACTGAGACAGAGTGTTTGGATTACACTAATGTTTGAGGTATTTGTGTGGGGAAAAATGGATTCAGTAAATGGTCTGAGTCAGAGATTTCAACATATATGGACCAAGTGACTACTATTTGTCATTGTGTGACAATCACACACTCCTGTTTCTACCGTTACTGTACATCATTGATAAATCAGCAGTTTGATATTTCTATTACTTCAGGCTGGCTTCAGTAACTACTAGTTTCATGGCACATTTAGAAATATCTGTCTGATAATATTATTTTGAAGTCGAGAAACTATCTGCTTTTATATTTTTTTCATGTGAATATAGTAACTTGAATTTCTTCTAAGAATCAGATGGTAATTTGGAATTATGAAAGCAAATCAAAAAATCATATGCATAAGATGACTTTTTACATTATTGGTTTTTCACCCTTAAGTATTAGTTCCTGGCATTCTATTCTTGATGGGAGAACTAAGGTGAGGCTGACTCAGAACTCAGAGGAATTCCATAAGGTTATGCAGGCAGACATCTCCCTCTTCCTGATCCTATGCTGATGCTTTGACCAGCCAAGGACGCCCCTCCCTATTTCTCTCATTTTGAACAGGGGCACTTCAGTGGGCACAATACAGCTCTCAGCCATGGGTTCAGAGTATTGTACTCCACAGCAGGACTCCTTTTCATCCTGCAGGGAAATAGGCTTCCATTATAACCCTCAACTCCCTGTAAGAACACAGTTAAGGACTGAATTAAGCTATTGCCCACAATTGCAAAAAATTGGATGCAGCGTCTTCCTGTTCCTTTTGAAGATATAATGACAACACAGAAGGCTTACTTGAAGTGGAACAAATGTACTCAGCAGGCTGATGGGAGCCTAAATCTGCCGGTGACAACGGTGATACAGTCACACAAGCTACTGCTTGTTAATCAAAAGTTTAAGTCTTAGGCTGGATAACCAAATTCTGTTGAATTTGGTTTTTGATGACTAAATGTTCCTTTTCTCCTACAGAACTGACACCATCCATCTCGTGTCTTCTGCTCTCTTCTCTTGTTTGCTCATCTTTAATGGAAATGTGCCTTATGGATTGTTGAACTTTCTAGAGACTCCTGCTGTGTTGATTAATTGCTAATGAATGCTAATGAAGGAGTGAGGTGAATCTACACTATGATGTATTTAAGGGATGATTGATTAGATTTAGCACTATCTGTCAAGAGAGTACTTACCACAAGAACAAGTCCATAAGTATGTACCCAGTGGCTGTAATCACCCTCTGTGACTGTCTTTGGCCTTCCCAGTCAGATTTCCATTCTCATTTCACCAGAGTAGAGACTAAAATTTTTAGCATTTGTAACTGAAATACATTTTCTTGTTAGAAGATATGGTAATTTTGCTAATGTGTTTTAATGAAAAGCTGATAATCAGTTGTATGTAATTGTTGAAGTATTTGACAGATTTTTTTTTAAATTAATTCCTGAAAAACAAAGGAAATTGGTATGGAACTGATGCATTCAAATGGTGAATATCTTTCTTTACAAACAGGAATGTGTACTGTATGCTTAAGAAATAATTATATATTGGACTCCTCCAGATAAATACTGATATTCTAAAATTAAATTCTGTGTCCCTCATGATTTAGCTGTACAAGTGAATTTCTATTTTTTTCAACTCATGACATCTTGATTCTAAATTTTATTCATCTACTTGGTGATAAAAAATACTTCCTTGCAGTCTTCTTTCTCATCAAAAGTGAAAAGGATAAAAATGGGGAAAAAATTCAGAAAAAGTGGAATTTTGAATCACAGTATCCCTTTCTCCTATCTGTTTTGACTCATATTAGAAGTTGTGCAAAAGCATATTAGTTAGAGAGGCATTATTGCTGCAGGTCATCTTGGTGGCCAAAACCAGACTCATGATAGAATTGGTCAGATAGTCAGATACAGTCTATTAGGAAAGAACAACTGCCAAGACCACCCAAACAATGAGGCAATAAATTGCCTCTGCTTTTGCATCATGTTACAGATACTCACTGGCATGCTGACTGGATCTTAGGGTTTCTATTGCTGTGATGAAGAGCCATTACCAAAAAAATCAAAGTTGAGAAAGAAAGGGTTTATTTGGGTTATGCTTCCACATTGTCATCCATCATTGAATGATGCTAGGCAGGAACTCAAACAGGGCAGGACTCTGGAGGTAGGCACTGATATAGGGGCCATGGAGGGGTGCTGCTTACTGGTTTGCTCTCTTTGACTTGCTTGGCCTGCTTTGTTATAGAAGTCACACCTACCAGCCCAGGATAATACAACCCACAATGGGTTGAGTCCACCCCAATCTATCACTAATTAAGAATATGCCTTACAGCCATATCTTATGAAGGCCTTTTCTAAATTGAATCTCCTTCCTTTTTGGTGATTCTAGCTTGTGTCAAGTTGACATAAAGTTAGCCAACACACAATAGATAATTATTTTTGAATACTGAATGGATTCTCCTTTCTTTGTGTTCTTAAAATAAAATAGTCACCTTAGTTTCAGGATTACATGCAAATGTCTCTATCCATGTGCATGTGTATGTTATCTTGTCCCATATACCACTCTTTCCCTAGAATACTTCCAGTACAGTTTTGGTCTATAACTCTGTGGATCTTTATCCAACTCTTGCAGTACTTAATTACCCTTCTAAGTCATTGTGAATTTTTTCATAAAGTCTGAATAACTTCAACACCATTGAATTTTATTCTGCCCTTCAGATGCACGTTTTGAAAAAGATTGCACACTACGAATGTCACAAATTTGCCTAGTAGTTTCTAAAAGAAAATACTTACAATTTTGTTTTACTTTTGTTGAAATTAATCATTAAAGGCAGAGGAGGTGAATTAGTACATTATGCTATTCATTATCTGTCATCTGCATGTGGGGGCTCCTCTGGTGCTTCTCCTTAGTAAGCATGTCTTCTGTCCATAAGGAAGGAGTCAACATTTACATTAAGTTATTTCTTTGACAATTTCACACATCTATAAGGCATTTTGGTTACCATCTCTGCTCATTTTCATTTGTTTCCTCCTTGATTATCTAGCTCCTCCTTCCCAACTTACCTGGCCCTTTTCCAGATTCATGATTTGGTTTGGTTGTGTGACCCATTTAATTTAATTATTGCCATTTGCATGACCAGTGAGTTGAGACTTTCCTTTGGAGCTCAGGAGAGTATAGCAGGCACACATGTGAAGGCACCGATTCACCTGTTCCTGGAAACTGTCTGTAGGAAACAGTTCAGCAGTGAAGGGAAGGGCATCCCGAGGCCATCATTTTTTTCCTCGCAGTTTTGGTGTCACTCTTGTGTAAGCATAGTGCAGACATCTTTATTTATTCAGATTTCTTGATTGTAAGAGTTATATGTTGCCCAGAAGACAGCATTTAGAAGTCCTTTCTCTAGCTTCTGACTCTAAAAATCTTTCTGTTTCATCTTCCATAGTGTTCCTGGAGACTCTGAGGGAAAAAATATAAATACTTTATTTAGAGCTGAGCACTGAATAATCATTTATTCTTAGCACCTTGTGCAATAATGCATTTCTGCCTTCATCAAAGTTGTCGAAGTAGAGTATTCTCTGACTATGCGTGAGTGTTAATTTTCTAGTGTCTGAGACTGGTCAGCACAAGCTGGATTCCTACAGTGTTCAAGATTGACATAGGCTTCTTCCTGGACATTCTTAGGAACCATGCTCACTGAGCCTGACATTATTATAGTAGAATCCAATGAAAATTGTTAGTATGCCTTTATATCTTTGATTTATGCATGTCTAAATAGTTCCTTTGTTTGAACTTTAGGATCGTCAATATTCCTAAGTCTACCATCAAACACATAGAAGAATGCAATGAACTTTAAAGTGATGGATAGTACTCTATCCTGTAAGTCTTAATTGTCACCATAAGACCATTCTGTATTCCTAATAATTTTAGAGTTAAATATACCTGTCAACTTAAATATTAAGTAATTGCATAGGGAGAGAAAGAACAATTAGCAGGTTTAGGCAATAGAGATCTTTCCTCAGGTGAGAAATTTAAACAAAGAGTAAGTGGGGTAGAGAGATTTTTGATGTTAGAAATTGATTGGAAAATTCTAATAAGAATTGAAAAATGGCACTTAGTTTTATATTGCAGAACATGGCAAGGAGTATATTTTATGAAAGATGGTTTGATAGAAAAGGAACAGATGAATGACAGAAACCAAGTTATCCCTCTGTCTGTACATAACATCATAACTACAGTTCTGAAATGCCCTGTAATGTTCAGAACTGCTGCAATTTATATATAGGGCTGCAGGTCAATGTGTCCGTTGTCCACAGCCTAATAAACCCATCTTACAAGGTGGCAGAGCTCATATATTTGAAATCCTGTCCTAGGAATTACTAGTGGACTATCCCTTCAAAAGGCATGTAATTGATTGGAAACTTAATGAAAAGCAGCAGTAAAAATGATAAAAAGATTGTATTTGTCTTACAAAAACCATATCCCAACCCCAATCCTAGAATGGATTAAGACTTTAGTTAATCAATCAAATGGTCTTTGTTGGTACAGAGACCAAGAACTTATTTTTTCTTCTGTTTTTTTTATTGTTGTTGTTATTGCTGTTTTTATTGTCAAAGACAGAATCTACTTTGGTTGATTACATCTTAACAGGATCATTTTTCTTGAAAGAGTAACTCATAAAGGATTCTAATTTTGTTCAGCTTTTAGGGTAAATCTGAGGATGTTCTTACAATGTTCATTTGACTTCTGCTTTACTTTAGTACAGTATACATAATCTATAATTTAAGATTTCAGACATTTTGAGTGTACATTTCTGGTTCTTAAGATTTAATCTTTAGAAATCTTTATGTGTAAGTGTGTGAGTTTCTCTATCTATTTATCTATCTGTCTATCTATCTATCTATCTGTCTGTCTGTCTGTCTGTCTGTCTGTCTATCTGTGTGTGTCTATCCAAGGAAGCCAGAAAACTGCATTGGATGCTCTGCAGCTACATTTACAGGCAGTTGTGAACCTCCCAGTATGAGTGCTAATGACTGTAACCTGGACCTCTGGAAGACCAGCCTGCTATCTTAATCATGTACATACTTCTCCAGCCCTAAGTGCACAGTTCTAGCTCCCTTAAATTCATATTAATACTCAATCATTATCATCACTCTTTTCTAGAACTTTCACAACCCCTAGTCAAAACTACATACCCTTTAGACAATACATCATTTCTTTCTACTCCTAGTCCCTGATATCCACTACTGCATTTTCTGTCTATATAAACTTGACAGCTTTAGTACCTAACACCAGTTCTATCACACTTCTCTCTGTTTAGCCATTTGTCAGTTCACCTGTACACAGTTTTGATATCTCAGTAGTTGTGAACACTACTGCTCTGAACATGAGTCTACATGTTCATTCCCCCAGACTTTTGTTCTTTTGAAATATCCATCTCTCCAATTAAGACATTTTCAATGTATGCTTCATTTGCTTTCTTCTCTTGTATAATCATGTTTAAATATTTCCTGGTGAGGGATCATCTATCCTTTTGTCCTGACTCTCGCATTCCTCCCTTGTCCATGCCTCTTGAAAGCCCCTGGCATCCCCAGAATTTATATGCAGAGAAGGGCATATGACACATATACAAGACAGAAATTCATTAGCAGTGCAGCCTGGATAACAAGTTATTTGCTCATTATCCTGCATGTCACATTCTTGGGTGTTATTGTCCCAGGCTCCTCATTAGCACCTCAGTATTATGCTCTCCATAGATAGTGTTTGAGTCGAAGTTTCTCTGAAAAGCCCTGCTAACAAAATGTCACTGTGTACATTTCCAAGACCTTCTCTTGCTGTAACACTGGAAAAGCGTCTGAGACCTCTTGCAAAATGAATATTTCAGCAATTAGGTGCCTGGACTGCCAGATAGAACAAATAAACTAGAGTTAAGGAAAAATGACCAGTGAATCCACATTAAATTTATTTTCTGTCTTGGCTGCTTGTTAATCCCTAATTGCCAGCAGACAGGTAGGAGGATAAATTTCACAGCAATCGTCCTTGTAGAATATAATTTGAATGCCCAATTAATTGCCAGACTGTTGTTATGTTTAATTTAGATAAAGTAGCTCTTTAGGAAAACTGTGCTTTTTAGGCAGTCAAAAATTGCTTGTTCAAAAATTAGAGTCAAGCTGTGGAACCAAGGTCTAGTTCAGCTCTGCTTCTCCTGGAACTGTTTTTCAACTCCTCCATAGCTGTGGAGCCAAATATCTAGAGATTGCTTATGGTCTCCATAATGGTAGAGAGAAGATGGGGAGGTCTGAATGGCAGGCTACCTCATAGATTCCTTCTGACTATCTCTGGCACTCTACATGAGACATCATCCAGGGATAATAAGTGGAGCCCACACTTGTGGAGTCTTCTAGAAACAATGGTAGATTTAGAAAGAGGGCTTATCTTATGATTTCTGACCATCTGCATTTTCTGAAACATAGACACAATGTTTCTGTTAAGATTGTCCAAGTCCCGAGTTACATCAGGATCAGCCACACACTACAGAATGCTTTTCTCACTAGCCTCTTTCTGAAGCTAGTAGGGAGGAAAGATCAAGTTCTTGTGGTGCTTCCTCTTCTCTATTCCTTGCTGGCTGGGTGGTAGAAGAGCTTTTTAGTAAGCAGCCCATTGATTCTTGACAGAACATGATAAACACTGAATTAACAGATGGCTTATTCTGCCACTTTGCCTCTATAGAAGCATTACGATTTGAAGCCATCCACTAAGGTCTTACCCGCAAGTGATACAAATAACTGCTAAAGAGTCTTGGAGTCAAATGAGAGGTAAACCATGTGGTGCTAACCTGGTCTACGGCCTGGTTTTCATGTAGGTCACGACACTACATGTATGTAGAAGACTGCTCTCATACATGTACTTTTTATCCTCAGGCTCTAGCCCACTGGATCTGTGATAACCCAGGAAAAATAAATTTCCATCCTGAAAGTTAGAGAAAAGAGTTTACCTTTATGCCTATCAAGGTGTTTTAATACCTCTTATCAATTGTTAACTACAGAAATAAATCTGAAATATTCTCAATTACTTTGCTAAACACAGTTTGTGAGAAGGATGACTACAATTTCATTTCATCTTTTTTGGACAGTTTGATCAATTTATAATTTATTATTATTTATAATGACAGTTAATGAAATGAATAACTAATACTGATCCTTCACCTTAATCAAGTGTTGATGATACCATCAACGTAAGCATCTACAAGGGCTTGATTACCTCAAACCACAGGAAACTCTGGAAGCTGCAGAGGACTGGAAAGTTCAAAACCTGTCCAGATTCACAAAAGTGGAGTGGCCATGGGGCTTGATGCTTGTGCTTTCATTCCAAATCCCAGTGCTATTTTTCACATTCATTGTTGATTAATGGCATGGACTCTCCCATTCAGTCAAGCCAAACACAGTGGTGATTTCTTTATTGAAACTATTAAAAGTTCTAGACAGTTCAGTCTTCCTATGCCTCACGTGTTTTCTTTCTCCTTCTTTTTTATGATGTGTCACCTAAGCATGGATCCAAAGAAATCAAAGCTTACACTTCTCTTCTTCCATCCAAATCTCTTTTTCCCTTCCTCTCTTCCTTTTTCATTTTATATTGAATGACTTTCGTATGATACACAGAATGTATTGGATTTTTATTTATAGAATTTAAAGCAGTATTGCAGAAAGAATAAATTGCAACTTTAGAAAGCCCATTATACCTTTATTCTATTTGAATTTAATCCATTTTGTGAAACAATTCTGCTCTGTTCAGTAAACTTGGATTAATATACTATTTTCTGAAATAAAACAAAGGTTTACAGAGTATCTCTATACCCTCGTTTATGAAATATCAGAGAAACAACATAATTCATAGTTCATGGTAATAAAACACCTTCTTATTTTAAATATTAACAGAGATGTCTAGGAGTTTACTGTTTCAAATGGTACAACCATGGCTGTGTTCTCTTACCTGTAGGCATGGGCATCGTAAACTATTTGATGTATCTGGCTTGCAGTCCCTTTTTTTGTTTGTTTGGCTTTAACAATCTATACTGTGTTGTATTATAAACCCATGTTTCTGTCCTTCCTAAACATACAATAAATTCTGTCCTATAAATCTAAATTTCTATAAATACCTGGTTATAACTTGCCTCAATTTTACAAAAAGTTTTTACAAAAATAAGTTAGAACTAGGAGAGTAAGACTGTGGACAAAGCACTGGAACCAATGTCAACCATTGTGAGTGGCACCCAAGAACCCAGAAGTGCTCTGAGATGACAGTCTAACGCAATGCTCAGATCCTGTGCTCTCCAGGAGATCTCATACCACATGACTGTGTGTTTGTTTCAGAATTTTGAGGGCTTGGATAATTAAAACAGCCAGATTTCTTAAAGACCTTACGAATTTCGTGTTTATTTTGATCCAGGCCTTTCCCTGCTAAGTACATAAAAAATATAGCATCATCTGGTCCTCTAAAGATCACAGTAGATGTTAGAATTTGGATTCTGTCTCACTCAATTCCACCCATCTTTCACATAGTAGCATAGCGAGGAAAACTATAATGAATAAATAAATCCTAAGATATTTGAGCAATATTGTAATTTTATGTCATATCTTTCTTTTAAGTATTTTTTGCTTGTTCATTTGTTTAATTTTTAGATTTTGTGTGTGCATCTGTTTTTACCTATGTCTGTGTACATGTCCCTGTATGAGTAAGTGCTCATTTCTAGGGTACTGGTTAGGCATACCTACCTGGGTGCATGCATGTATTTCAGGCTCAGAGGTCACCCTTGGGTATTACTCCTCAGCCATCACTCTTGCTGGTTGAGACAGAGTCTCTTCCTGAGGCTTTTGACTCAAAGTAAGGTGAAGCTAGTTGGGCAATGAGTTCCAATGTTCTTCCTGTCCATACCAGATAGTAGTGGGATTGCACAGACACTACTGAGATATTTTTTAATATGGATTCAGTGATATTGAAGTCATATATCCATGTTGGGGCAGCAAGCATCTTAAGGACAAAATTTATCTCCCTAGGCATTTCAAAATATATTTGTGATAAACTTTAAATATAATTTTTACCCAATCACTTTTACACAGTCTAAATATATGGCTCAATGGGGACAAACACAGGCATATGCTTGTGTATCCACCACTAGCAGCAAACATGGACATACCATTAGTCTTCTTCCTTTGTGTCTTTATGTGGTTGATACCTCAATGTATTTATTTCTTTGATATTACTGATATAAAATCTATCATTATATTATTCATTTCTTTCTAACATAATTAGATATAGGTCACATTAAATAGAATGTGCATATGGCGGCTTATGCCTAACATGATTTTGTTACTTATTCTTGTTGTGGTTATCAGGTGTAAGCATCTTTGAATTTATGAATAGTGCTTATGGTATTAGTATACCTCAACTGGCCTAGTAGTTTTTCTATTGACACATAGTTATTTTCAACATTTAGTTAGTACAGGGTACCTACAAACATTTGAATATAGACACCATGAAAAACTACTGATTCCTTTGTGTGATATGCGTTTTCATCTCTTGTAGATGTATATTTGGAAGTGAGTTCCTGGTTATGTAACAGGTATTATCAAGCCTTTTCAAAATTGCTTTCCAGAATTGTCCAGATATTTTTCACAATCAGCAGTAGTGCACTGGTGTTCCTTTCCTGTCAGACTATTTTATAATTTGTAAACATTCCAGTGGGTGTGTTATGCTATTAATTTTCATCTCCATAATAAATAATTATGTTGACTGACTTTTGATATAATTTTTGTTTATTTACATACTTTTCTTGTGAAATATCTATTCAAACCTTTTGCCTGTTTGATTATCTTACTATTGACCTTTATTTCTTCATTTAAATAAAATCAGTCACCTTACAGACTCTTTTTGTTAGCATTCTGTCTAAACTCCACCTCCACAGTTACCTGGCAACAGCAGGTATGCTCCTTCCCACAGCTACCTGGCAACAGCTTGTACCAAAAGATGGTAATATCTTTTTCCCCTTCCCTTCTCCCTCTCCACGTGGTCATGGCCGGCCACCTCTCTCTCTCTCCCCTCTGCCCTAAATAAACTCCCTTCCTGGAACCCTCTGCCCTGGCGTCTTCTGTTCCAAGTTTCTGCGCGACTTAATAACAACACTTTTCATACAACATTTTCTGTAACTATTGAGGTAAAATGTAGTTTGTTCATTAGTTATAGATTTAGAGGATTACATCATGTAATGTTTGTTGTTCAGCTGGCTTATATTCCTGGAAATAACACATGATGCTATAGTTATTGCTTGGACTTAGCTTTGTGACATTTTGTAAAATGTCTTTACATCTCTGTTCACGAGGAATTTTGTTCAGCAGATCCCATCTCTAAAGCAAAATAAAAAGACTCTAGCAAATGTTGCATATTTTGTCAAAATGAGTAGGAAGAAGGAGGGAGACATGAGGGATAGTGAATCTGGTCAAAGTATATGATACATAGGAGCAAAAGTGTCATTATGAAACTCATCACTTCATACAATGAATCTGAGCTAATGCATTTTTAACATAGTGCCCTTTTACTGGGATGCTTTGGGTGGGTTTTGTACTGAGGTAAAGCAGATCTTATATGACAGGTATCCTTCCTCTCTATTATCTGGAAGAGTTTATATAGTGCTTTTGTTTTCCTTTCTAATTGTCTGGTGGAACTCAGTTATCATGCCCTCTGGATAGACTGTTTTCTCCTTGGGAAAGGTTTCAAATACACATTCAATTCACTTAAGTCAGACAGCAGTATTCCATATCTGGATCCATTCTCTTCCTCCTCATCTCTTCCTCTTTTTTCTCTTCCCCTCTTCCTACTTCTCCTTCTCCTCTTTCTTCTTCTTTCAAAAAGAAACTAGGTTTATTTAGAACACTCCAAGAGTCAGTAGGCTGGCCACTAAAAGAAATGAAGCAAGCAGGCTATATATTTCTTCTCAAATTACACCTGTATCATTTAATTATTTGTTTTCATAATGGAGTTTATAACATTATATTATCTTTTTCAATATTTAAGTCTTTGAGGTGATATCTTCCTTTTCATTTCCCTTGATGGTAATATCTTCCCTTTCTCCTTTATTTTATCATTCTGAGCCTTGAGTAATTTTAGTCTGAGGCTTGAGTAGTCCAATCACAGAATTACTTTTTAATTTCAATAATTTTGTATGGTTAATTTTAGTGTTTTGTTGCTTTTGTATGTTTGCATTACACTCTTACTTTTCTATTTCCTTGGGTAGCAATAAACTATTGTTTTGAAACATTTAATTCTAAACAGCAAAACTTCTCTCTAAACACAGTGATACATGGATCTCACGAAAATTATTTTCTATAAATTTTGTCAGTTCTTACTAATTTGCACTATTGGACTCACATGTTATTTAGAAATGTGTTATTTAATTTGCAAATATATAGGATGTTTCCAGAGTTTTTTTGTTGATCTTTACATTAATAATGTTGTTGTTACTGAACGTACTTTCTATAACATCAACTCTTTGCAATTAAAAAGTCTATAGGATGCCAACTAGGTCACTCTAGTTAATAGTGCTGTTGAGGCTTTTTATGTCTCTATTGATTTTTCTGTCTTCCTGTTACAGTAATTACTGATAAAAGGATGTTAATGTACCAACTATACTTGCAGATTTGTCTGTTTCTGACTTCAATTTTACAGGTTTTATTTCAGCTATCTTGAAAATCACCTGGTAGTAACATGAATGTTTAAAATTATTGTTTCTTCTCAAGGAATAAAAACTTTACTAACTATATAGCATGACTCCTTAGCCCAGGTAATGTTGTCTGTTCCAGATCTACTCTGTCTCACACTGATATTGCCATTCCAGTTTCTTTTGTTTAGTGTGTGTTTGTGTGTGTCAAGCACTATGTTTTTTGTATATAACTGAAGTGTTTCTTTTGTAGGAGTATTTTGAAATCAGAATAGAAATTTGATAGTAAGAAAATAAAATTTGAATTTGTATATGTCTATAATATTTATGATTGCTCCATTTAACCTGTGTGTCTCTGATATTCTACTTGATTTCATTCTCCTTTAACAAGTGACATTTTCTTTTTCATGTTTTAAATTTTATTACATAAGCTTACAGAAGGTGACTTTCTCACAATTATACAATGTACTTGGGCCACATTCCCCAATAACCTGCTATCTTCCCCCTTCTGCCCCTGCCTCTTGATAATACTCCTCTTTTACCTACATGGTTTATTTCTACTTTGATGTTTGTAAATATATAATTTATGGATCTATGAAAACAAGGATCCTTAGATGAAAGACCACATGATAATTGCTTTTCTGAGACTGAGCAAATTTGCTTAATACAGTGATTTCTAGTTGTATCTCTTTTCCAGCAAATGTTATACCTCCATTTATCTTTATGGTCAAAAAAAAAATCCCTTGTTTCTATAAGCTCCATCATTTTCTTTACCAATTCCCATGCTAATGGACATCATAGCAGTTAATTTGGTTGTCAGTTTAGTAGTTATGAAAACAAATCTCTGGGCATGTTTTGTCTGATTATACATAAGTTTGGGGAAAAAAATTAGAAAAGACTTTCGAAAAATGAGTAAGGTATGGAAGTGGCCAAGATCATTGTTTCTTTTAGAGCTGAAGACATTTTGACTTGTTATGGCTAGCCAGGATTTGAAGCTTGTTGTCATTTCTATTTGCATTTTTCTTTTATAATACCTCATCTAGACACTTTAAGGTTTTATGTACATCAAAGTTTGTGATATACATTTCTGGGACTGACTTTTTTTTCTATTTATTCATTTTTTTTCTGTCCAAACTCATTATGCAATTTTCATTACTCAGCATTAGGGTACTTGATACTATGTCATGTATCGTTTTCATCCTGTTTTTCTCATTTATTTAAGGAAGTATGCCCTTAAATTAATTGATCTTTTATCTCACAATATGTTACATGACATCAGTTTTCACTGTGGTGCTCTGTGAGGCTTTCATTTGGGTTGTTTTCAGACTCTGCTCTTACCACATTCCATCCAAACTTTAACTCTCTTAGCATATTTATAACAGTATCTCTCTGTTAATTCCCTCATTTTAAATTCCCAGTCTGTTTCTGTCTGTTGTGGCTTGCTCTTTAGGCTTTAAATTTGTTTTGTTGTAACAGTATGTTTCAAAAATCATTTTTTAATTTTTTTGGAACTGTACAGTTTTCTTATAACCCATAATACTGATAAACTCATTAATTGCTTGTAGCAACAGTTTAAAAGATACATTAGGGCTTTTCTGTGAATGAAAGTATCATAAGAAAATACTGGTATTTTTACTTTCTTTCCAATCTTTGTAGTATTTTTTTCTTATTTCCGTTCCCAGAACTTACAGTATATTGTTGAGTGAAGTCATTGGCAAGGACTTAAATCTTAGTTGAAAGTACTTAGCATTTCATAGTTAAGTATGTTTGGTACAGCAATACTTTTTATTTTAAAAGATTTAATTAAAATATCATTACATCATTTTCTTCCTCCATCCTACCCTCCAATGATGATCCATTCCCAAATCAAAGCCTTCTCTGCTTGGATAATTTTTGTTTCATATACATATAAATCTGCTAAACCTGTTTCAGTGTTGCCTGCAACATATATGCTTCTAGGCCTGACTACTGAATATTAGACAGCCAATCAGAGAAAACAAATTTGTCCCTATTCGGCAGTTGTTAATTTCCTACAGATATTCATCTAGAGTGAGGCTCTGAAAGATTTCTCCAGTCTATCTTGAGATGTTAACTGAGTTTGGAATTGTTCAGTTCTTGTTTAAACAGCCATATTGTTGAGGCTGCATAGGTGTAGCTTCCCTATCAAAGCTAGAAAACATAACCCCACATCAGCTTTCTGAACTTCTGGCTCTTGCAATCTTTCTGCCGTCTCTTCTGGGATGTTCTCTGAACCTTGAGTGATTAAGATTGATGTAGATTTTTAACTGATGTCCATTATCAGACTAATGTTTTCTGAGAGTTTTTACCATGAATAATGGTAAAATTTAAAATTGCTTCTCTGCATCTTTGTTATATATGGTTATTACAAACATTATTGGTATCAGTTTGGTTATTATACTGAATAATACTTCATTGATTTTCAAATGCTAAGCCAAGCCATTTTCAGATAAATCTGAATTGGCATAATGGCTCTTAGTTTTATAGTCCTGAACTATAATTGCTAATATTTTTAAAAGATGTATAAAGAATAGTAATCTGTAGTATGTATCATTTTCCTTTTAGTGTACCGGTTGTTTTAATAATATCTGATAAGATTTTTATGTGAAGATTAAGATAGTCTCATGGAAACAAGAAATGTTTCTCACCAATTGAACTTTATATTATAGTTTCTTAAGATTTGTGATATTTATTTCTCACTTTAATGCTTCATAGAAATAACTTAGGATCATAGAGCTCTTCATTTGCAACGTGTGTTACAGTGAACCTAAGTTTTCTGTTATAAACAGAGAAAATCAGGGTTTTCTTAGTGATTTTCTCATTTCATCTCTGTTGTACAGTGTTTGACATAAGATTCACAGTCATCTTCAACACTTTATTTTATAGAATTGCCAATGAAACCACTTCATTTCTGAAGTTGTTAGTGCCCTCTTCCTATCTCTTAAAACCTAAGTTTTTACTGAATAACGTTCTCATATTGAAGAACAGGATTTTCTTATTTTTCTCTGTTTCTAACATTTCCTATTTTCTTACTTTTAAGATAATTTTTATTTCATGACTTATTTTGCTAAATATAAATAAGTGTTTATATGTGTAAGTTTTCTGTAACCATGAGTTCATCTACTTTCCTCAAAATTTATTATAAAGCATTCTCATACATTAAATTTAAAATATTTCCATCTATTTTATATGTATGCCTTTAAAACAATAGTCTCTTTTAAAATTAATTGTTACTTTAAATGCATAAAATTTGATAATTTCTTTTTTAAAATGTAATTCCATTGTGGTTATGGAGCTGAATACTTTGAATAAGAGCTGAATACTTTAAAAAACTATGAAGATGTGTTTGTTAGTCCTTGATATTGTTTTAGTGAACATTGTATAATCATTCAAACAAAATTTTAGTTTCACATTTCTTGGTATAATTTTCTATGTTTAAATACTGACTGCTGAGCTCAATGTGGTTGCCTATGCTGTAAAAATATGTGTCTTCATCGTTGTATATATGCTGTTATTCTGCCATTTGCTGGGAGATATTTGTTAAATATTCAACTTAATGGCATTTTCATGTGTTTTGTAAAACTTTTACTCCTTCGTTAGACTCTGTTTATATTTTCTTCACATATTTTGATGCTTCATTACCAAAAATATGCATGTTAATAATTCTTATGATTTCAGATGACCACTTTGCTATCAGAATTCCTTTGTTCCTGTAAGCTCACTATTTGTAAAACTTATCTGTGCGTGTACTTACTTTCTACTTGACTGTACCTTCATATTGGAAGTAGGTTCCTTAAGACATCTTTATGTTGAGTTTTGCTTCCTTTTTCTAGTCTTAAAACTTCTTCAGTTGGAGTATTATTATTAATATCATTTTAAAACATTCTTAAATTAAATATAATATTATCTATGCTATAGGATTTTATATACTTTACTCTCTTCCGTTTCTTACCTTAAACTCCAACCTCTCCCATGTTCTTCCCAAGGCTCGCTCAAACCTATGGCCTCTTTTTCCTTCATTTACATATATAATATCATCTGTATATTAATGATATGTTTATATATATTGTGTGTGTTGTTTGTGTGTGTGTGCTCAAATACATAAATTTAGACTAGGGCTGACCACTGAAATTATATACATATGTGATTTATAGATAGATAGATAGATAGATAGATAGATAGATAGATAGCAAGCATTGTCATTTTAACATGCTTGGATTTGATCCACCATCTACTATTTGCTCTTTGATTACATCTTCTCTATTTTTTTGTTTTTCATCTTTTTCTTTGATTTGGTTAACTGTCTTTAGAATTCCTTTTAGCTTATTTATTGAATTTCTATTGCCTGAGTGGTTATTGTCCTGGGAATGAAACTGTGCATTTCTTTTGAACATTTCTGGGTTTGGTTATAGTTTAGATTTAAGTTATTCTGATAAAATATTTAATATACATAAACACCTAAATCTACAATCTGCCTCCTCTGTTTTACTGTATGATTATTGGCCAGATGCATTACAATGATATCTCTTGTCACTGTATTATTTACTATTTCCTCTCTTTAGACCCAGAAAAATGGTTTTGGTTTGTCAATAACAACAACTACCATGGACCAAAACATATGCAAACAACTGATGTATAATCCTGTATGATTCTACTTTGTGATATTGAATCTGATATAGTTTAGCTTTGCTTTATTGAAGAGACACATTGACCTAATATGAGGTCTTCCAATGTTCTTCCTTGTACCCTTCTCTAGAGAGACTGTTAATAAAGAGGTTGGAACAATAGTTTTTTGTTGTTTTTTTCTCTTATTGAGAATAGATTTTTCTCACATAATACAGCCTGAGAATAGTTTCCCATCCACATATTGCTCCCAATCCTTCCTATCTCCCCACCCATCTGTATGTACCCAAGTTTTTTCTCTCATTAGAAATCAAACAGGCTTTTATGGGATGATAATAATATAGTAATTATAGCATGATATGATACAATATAACAAAAGTAACACACAAGAGAACAAAACAAGTGAACAGAAGGAAACGAGCCTAAGAAACGACTTAAGAAACAGAGAACCACTTGTTGCCACACTCAGAAATCCCATAAAATACTAAACTGGAAACCATAACACATACACAAAAGACCTGAAGGATAAACAGAGAGAAAAAAATATATATATGGTAAAAATAATAAGATAAAATTTCAAAAAAAGGAGAAAGCGATCTGATAAAAATATGAGACAAAGACCTCCAAAAAGCCTTGAGTCATACATGGCCATCTACTATGAGACCGCTGCCTACCTTCAGAGTAGTTTTTTCCTCAGTGAGACTACCTTGGAGGAAACTAAATTTCCATTCATTTGCAAGTGGTAATCCTTTGAAGATATTTTTTCAGGTTTAGGGATGGGAGATGTGTTTATATCTCCCTTCAGCTGTAAGTCCCACGTAATGCAGACCTGTGTAAGCCCTGCACATATTGCCCCAGTCTCTGAGTTTATATTTGTGCATCAACATGTTGACTCAGAGTGCTTTGTTTTCCTGTTTTCTTTCACTCCCTCCGGCTCTTACACTCTTTCCACTTTTCATCTACTGAACCCTGAAGGGAAGGATTTGATGGACATATCATATTTAGGACTGAGTTTCCAAGGTTTCTCCCTTATCCATAAGGTTTATCCATATCTGGTTGTGGGTCTCTGTATCTGTTCCCATCTTCTGTAGGAGGAAGCTTTTCTGATGTTTGAACAAGGTACTAATTTATAGATACAGCAGAATAGTCTTTTTATTGCTATATTTTTGCTGTTTTGCTTCATTTTGAAAAAGGTAGCATTTGCTTTGCCCCTAGGTCCCTGAGTTATCTAGTCTCAGGTTCTTCATCTCCAAAGCAGTGTCTTGTATAGGTTCCATCTTATGGAGCCTATAGTTTGGAAACAGTCTCTTGTGTATGTTAAACAACAAGTCGATTGGAAGTAACCCATTCTCTGGTTTATTCGGTGTCAAAAACTGGCTAGTGCAGAATCTCTATCCCCAATTATATGGAGATTGCATTTAGATCACTTTCATATATTTATATATTTTAAGAAGCTTCTGTTGTATTAGGTTTCCATAATACCCCTCAAATGGCCTTTATTTTAGCTCTTTTACCCTCTTCCCTACTCCCTTGTCCACCTGGTCCCCCTTTCCAGCTCCTTGCATTCATACATCACTATTCTGTATCCCTTTTCTTAGGGGCCTATCTGAACTTATGCAAGCCCCTTACTCTATACTGAACCTCTGTTGTTTTGTTAATTATAGCTCACTTCTCATTAACTTAAGAGCTAATGTCCATATATAATCCCAAAAGCACACAATATTTTTCTTTCTGGGTCTAGGTTACCTCACTCGGGATTTTTTTTCTAGTTCCACTTATTTATCTATGAATTTCATGTTTTCATTCTTTTGAATTGCTGACTAATACTTTGTTGTGGAAATATACCACATTTTAAAATCTATTTTTGATGTTGTTGATGAAGGAGATCTAGGTTGTTTCTAATTTATAGCTATTATAGATAGAGTAGCAATGAAGATGGTAAGATGAAAATTCCTATGCTATATTTCTTATAGTAATATATCTGGATATTGAGGTAAATCAATTCCCATTTTTCTGAGGAATCTTCACATTGATTTCCAAAGTGTCTGTATTAGTAGGTACTCAAACAATGAATAAGTGTTCTCCTTGTTCCACATCATTGCCAGCATGACCTGTCATTTGTTTCATTGGTTTAAGCCTTTCAAATGAGTTGTAAAATGAAATATTGAAGAAGTTTTGATTGACATTTCTGTGAAGATTACAGATGTTGAACATTTCTTTAAATGTTTCTCACTCATTTGAGTTTTCTTTTTGAGAATTTTTTGTTTAGATTGTAACCCATTTTTAAATTTTGTTTTCTTGATGTTTTTTTTGAATATCATCCACACACAACACCAAACACACAAACCACACACAAATACACACACACACATGGGTTTTCAAATAGGATTGGTCTGTGTAGTTTTGCTGTCCTGTAACTTACTCTGCTGACCAGGCTGACCTCGGACTTCACAGATATCTAGCTGTTTCTGCCTCATAGGTACTGGGATTAAAGGCTATGCCACCACCACCAACTTTGTTATATATTTTGGATATTAGTCCTCTATTGGATAGTTGATAAAAATTGCTTCCCATTTTTAAGCTGCCACCTTGTCTAATTGGTGGTGTCCTTTGCCACGCAGAATCTTTTCAGTTCTATGGGTCTCATTTATGAGTTGTTGATATTGTTGAAATCAATATTGATATTTATGCCAGTGCTAACAGTATTGTGCTGAGAAACTGTCTTCCTGTGCTAATGAGTTCAAGGCTGTTCCCTACTTTCTCTTTTATCAGGTTGAGTGTATATGGTTTATGTTACAGTCTTTGAACAATTTGGAGTTGAGTTTTACACAGGGTGATAAGTCTGGATATATTTGGGTTCTTCTTCATGTAGTCGTCCAGTATGACCGGCACCATTTGCTGAAGATGGGGTCTTTTGTTTAAGTTTGTATTTTTGGCTTCTTCCACAAAATTCTTCCACAATTAAATTCAATTTATAGACATGTGTACTTTTATTACTATGGCTTTGTAGTTCAATTTGAAATCAGGCATAGTGATATTGTCAGAAGTTCATCTTATATTTGGGATTTTTTTTTTTTAGGTATCCTGGTTTCTTGTTTTTCCCTATGAAGTTAAAAATTGTCCTTTAAAGATCTATGAAGAATTATGTTGGAATTTAATGGTAATTGCATTGAATCTGTAGAATTTTGGTAAGATGGCCATATTTACTATGTAAATCCTACCAATATATAATCATGGATGAATTTTTCATATTCTGATAACTTCTTCAACTGTTTTTTTCAGTGTCTTAAGGTTTTATCATATGATTCCTTCACTTGTTTGGTTGGAGTTATCCTAAAATGTTTTATATTATCTGAGGATATTTGTGAAAGGTATTGTTTCCATGACTTCTGTTTAGCCTATTTGTATCTGTATATAGGATGGTTACATTTTTAAAGTCAATTTTGTATCCAGCTACTTTGGAAAAACTCTTTTTCAGTGTAGGAGACACCCTGGACAATTTAGGGTCAGTTATGTATGCTATCATATTATCTGAAAATAATGAAACTTTGACTTCTTAATGTCTTTATTGCTCTTATTGAATATGTATGGAGAGAGTAGACAACTTTGTCTTGTTCCTGATTTAAGTGGAAGTGCGTTAAATTACTCTCCATTCAAGTTGATATTGGCTATGTGCTTTCTATAAACTGCCTTTATTATGGTAAGGTATTTTTTTGTATTTCTACTCTCTCAGGACTTTTTTCATGAAGAGGTATTAAATTTTGTTAAAGGCCTTTCCTGTACCTAATGAGATAATCATGTGTTGTTGTTTGTCGGTTTGTTTATATGGTGGACTTCATTTATTAACTTACATATATTGACCATTCCTGCATCTCTGGGATGAAGACTTCTTGATCATTGTGGATAATATTTTTATTGTGTTCTTGGATTTGGTTTCCAAGTATGTTATTGAGTGTTTTCACATCTATGTTCATAAGGGAAATGGTTCTGTAACTATCTTTGTTGGGTCTTCATTTGGTTTGGGTAGCAAGTTAACTTTGGCCTTATAAAATGGATTGGGCAATGTTCCTTCTGTTTCTATTTCGAATAATTTGAAGATTATTAGCATTAATTCTTTTTTCATTTTTGTATGTTGAACCATTTCTGCATCTCTGGGATGAAACCTACTTGATCATGGTGGATAATGTTTTTTATGTGTTTTTGGATTCGGTTTCCAAGATTTTATTGAGTATTCCTGCATCAATGTTCATAATGGAGAATGGTTTGAAAATCACTTTCTTGGTTTGGTCGTTGTGTGGTTTAGATATCAGCATGACTGTGGCATCATAAAATGAATTTGGCAATGTTCCTTATGTTTCTATTTTGTGGAATAATTTAAGCAGTATTGATATTAGCTCTTCTTTGAAGTTTGTTAGAATTCTGCACTCAAACCATATGACACTGGCTTTTTTGCTTGAGAAACTATTAATGACTGTTTCTCTTTCCTTAGAAACTATATGTTTATTTAGACTGTTTGCTTAATCTTGATTTGACTTTGATAAGTGAAGAAAACTGACTATGAAGAAAATTGACAATTTTGTTAGATTTTCCAATTTTATGGAGTACAAATGTAGCGTGTTTTTTGTATTACCCACCCCCAGTCCCCCTACCTCCCATATCCCCCCGCACTTTAAGCTTTGGGCAGACCATGCTACCGTCGCCACCCAGGAGCCACTCTAGATCCACAGATGAAACACACACACACACACGCACACACACCACTCACACACACACTAGCTTATTTTTGATATGCTTTAGCTCAATGGATGTGCTCTTTGAGCCTTCCTCAGCTGTCATGTTCTTCTTTTCACTTCCAGATCAGCATCTCTAAATCTATGCTCAACTTTAGTTTTCTTGTTACTTTAGTCTAGCTCAGCAACCTAAATTGCCCTCAGCTTAGTTGTATTTTTAATCTCTCACTTGCTACTCCAGGCCAAGTCTGGGAAGTGGCCAATGGCTACTACATCGTAGATATCACATAGCTAGTGGCTCTTTCTCCTCTGAAAGTATGGCAAACTGTTTTCCTCTCCTGCATCAGCTAGCCTGCCTGCAGGAAACTGGAAATGCTGCCTCTTCCACCCAGCCATTGGCTGCTAGCATCTTTATTGATCTATCAAGACTCAATTGGGGAATAGGACCTTCAGAGCATCAGAAAAACTCTATACTACTCACCTTTTCTGTCCAATTAATAAAATACTCTTCTCTCAGACATATAATTTGAACAAAACTATAACAATCAGGTAAATTACAAACTATGATATACATTTAACATTCAGTACATTATATTTGTCAATTAGATAAAGTACTCTAGTATCATTCTTAACTTAAAGAATTATAATTCTATCCCTGAATTATGTTTAGATTTTAACCTGTAACATCCATCTGAAAACCATGACTTCCACTCTATAACCATTCTCTCAATGCTAAACAATTTGAGTTTGATCATGAGACTATAACTAGTTTTCAACCATGTCAGAAATCTAAGAATAATTAAATATTGCCTGAGTATATAGGAAGCACCAAACATAGTTTCCAAAACTTAAACAACTATAGAATCAGCTGACTACCTGGACAGCCCCTAATTTCTCATAATGTTGGGGTATCTGTCTTCAGCCTTCTCGCCCAGAACCGTTTTGCAGACCTTTTGTGAAGGAGGAACTATGACGGACCAGCTTACCTTGTATTAGCAGAGTTTAGTAGTTGACTATCCCACATCTGTTTGTCCTTTTGGACAGTATCTTGTCTGCAGATGATATAAACAATTTCTGTCAATGGCTACCTTGCCACAATAAGCAACCCCACCTGGAGGTAAAGATGCTTGATTCTTCTTTGAAGGGGAATGGGGAAGATGTCAGGAGCAGACACGTCTCATGGTCAAAAGATCCTTAATAATGAAATAATTTAATTTCACAGTCTATGAAATTCTGATGGTTTTGAAGAGTAGGTAAAGTATCTCTGAACTGTTAAACCCTAACTACTCTTAGTCATTTCTATTTGAGTAAACAACCATAAAACATCTTATTATATTAAATCAGAATCTAACATAACCATGACTTTGCTATCTGGCCCTTATATACAGGTTTTTAAAGTAAAACCTAATGATTTGTTAGATTTCTTCGATGTTTGTTGTTATGTACCCCTTTTCATTTCTGTTTTCACTAATTTAGTTATTATCTCTTTGCCTATTAGTGGTTTGGCTAAAACTCTATCTTGTTGAGTTTTCTCAAAGAACCAATTCTTTGTTTCATTGATCCTTTATATTATTCTCCAATTCTAATTTATTGATTTCAACCCTGAGTTTAATTGTTGCCTATCATCTCCTCCTCTTGGGTGTGTTTCCTTCTTCTTGTTCTACAGATTTCAGATGTGTTCTTAAGGTAAAAGTATGAGACCTCTCCCATTTCTTTATGAATGCACTTAGTGCTATGGACTTTCCTCATAGCACTGCTTTCATGTTGTCCCAAAAATTTGGATATGTTGTGCCTTCATTTTAGTTGAATTCTAGAAAGTTTTTAATTTCTTTCTTTATTTCTTCCCTGACCCAGGGATCATTGAGTAGAGAGGCATTCACTTTCCATGAATTTGTAGGCTTTCTGTTTTTTCTGTTGTTTTGAAGTACAGCTTTAAACCATGGTGGTCCAATAAGATACAAGGGTAAAAAGATCTTCAATTTTCTTGTATTTGTGGAGGCTTGCTTTGATACCAACAATATGGTTAGTTTTGGATAAGGATCCATGAGGTACTCAGAAGAAGGTATATTATTTTGTATTTGGGTGGAATATTTTGTAGATGTCTGTTAGGTTAATTATATTTATAATATCAGTTAGTTTCATTATTTCTCTGTTTAGTTTTTGTCTGAATGACCTGTCAGTTGCTGAAACTGGGGCATTAAAGTCTCCCACTATTATTACGTATGGTTCAATGTCTGATTTAAGTTTTAGTTTTTGTGTGTGTGTGTGTGTGTGTGTTTAACAAATGGTGGTGCACTTGCATTTGGGATATTGATGTTCAGAATTGAGACATCATCTTGGTGGTTCTCCTTTGATTAATATGCAGAGTCCTTTTTCATGTCTTTGAATTACTTTTTATTTGAATTCTATTTTATTAGATATTCTAATGGCTACTCCACTTGCTTCATTGGTTCATTTGCTTTGAAAATCATTTTCGAGACCTTTACTCTGAAGTAATATCTATCTTTGATGTTGTCGTGTCTTTCTTTTATGCAGCAGAATGATAGATCTTATTTTCACATCCACTCTGATAGTCTTTTATTGGGGAATAAAGTTAACTAATGTTGAATACCAACGACTATTGAAGATATTGAAGACCAATGATTATTATTTTCTGTTATTTTATGTGTGTGTGTGTGTGTGTGTGTGTGTGTGTGTGTGTGTGTGTGTGTGTGTGTGTTTGGTCTATGTGCATTCATTTGTTTCCTGTGTTTTCTTTGGTGTAGTTAACCTCCTTGGGTTGGAGTTTTCCTTCTGGTATATACTGTAAGGTTGGATTTATGGATAGATATTTTTTAAATTTGTTTTTTTCTTGGAATTGCTTATTTTTTCCATCTACAGTGATTGAAAGTTCTGCTGGCTGTAGTAGTCTTGGATAGTACTTGTAGTCTCTTAGAGACTGCAAGACATCTATCTGCCCAGCCCCTTCTGGCTTTTAGAGTATCTGTTGAAAAGTCCAGTGTAATTCTAATAGATCTGCCTTTACATGTTACTTGGCTTTTTTTCCTTGTGGTTTTTAATATCCTTTTTTTTCTGTGTACATTTAATGTTTTGATTATTATGTGGCAGGAGGATTTTCTTTTCTGGCCCAATCTATTTGATATTCTGTTAGCTTCTTGTACATTTATAGCCAATTCTTTCTTTAGGTTAGGGATTTTTTTCTTATATGATTTTAGTCAAAATATTTTCCAGACTCTTGAGCTGATAATCTTCTCCTATTTCTATTATTTTTAGGTTTGTTTGATCTTTTCAGTTTCTCAGGTTTCTTGGATGTTTGTGCCAGAAACTTTTTAGATTTAATATTTTCTTTGACTGATGTATTATTTTTTTTATTGTATCATCTTAGCCTGAGATTCTTTCTTCCATCTCTTGTATTTTGTTGGTGATGCTTTTTCCTGTAGTTCTTCTTCACTTACTTAGTTACTTTTCATCTCCAGGATTCCCTCAGTTTGAATTTTCCAAGATTCTATTTATATTTTCAGGTCTTGAACAGTTTTATTTATTTGCTTCACCTGTTTGATTGTATTTTCTGTGTTTCTTTAAGGGATTTTATCATTTCCTTTTTAAATGCCTTTATCATCTTTATAAGATTGGATTTAAGGTCATTTTCTTTTGTTTATATTGTATTGGAATATCCAAGTCTCACTGTAGTAGCATAGCTAGGCTCCAGTGTTGCCATAATGTCCTGACAGTTTTTGATTGAGTTCTTGTTTTGGCCTTTAGCCATCTGGGTTTTGTAGTTATAAGTTTAGATCCTGATTTTTTAGTTTATTTTTGTTTTCTGTGGGAGGTTCGGTTGTTGTTGTTATTGTTGTTGTTGCTGGTGCTTGTTTTTCTTTGCTTTTAGATGACATTTACCCTTGGTTTTTGTTTCCTCTCTGTCTTCTGGCCTGAGTGGCCTTGGATGCTGGTGACCAGCTAATATTTAGATCTATCAAGATATCTTCCCTGAGGTTTGTGTGGCCTGCAGGCTCTCTGGGGTTTTAGTTGTTAACCTTGCCTATAGGGTCCCAAGTATTAGCATGGTCATGGGTCTCTGGTGTCAGAGTCACCTCTGGGAAATTAGAAAGAGTTGTGGGCTGGCAAATGGAGTACAGGGAACACAGTGTAGTTTCTTGATGTTGGGTGTAGTGAGAGAAGGACCAATGAATGACTGACCTGACTTGAGACTCATGACCTGAAAGGAAGCCTAACCCTGACACTATTAATGATATTATGCTATATTTGCAGAAACAGATAGGAGCCTAGCATAATTGTAACCAGAGAAGCTTCACCCAGAAACTGATGGAAATTGATGCAGAGACCCTCAGTCACACATTAAGTGAAGGTTGAATAATAGTGAAGGGGGAAATGATGAAGGAGCCAGAGGGCTCAAAGACACTGAAAGAAAACCTTACAGAACCAACTAACCTGGGCCCATTGGGGCTATAGAGATGGAACTATCAACTAGAGAGCATGCATTGGATGGACTTAGGTCCTCTGCACATATATAACAGCTGTGCAGTTGATTCTTCATGGGGACTCCTAAAGCATGAGCAGATTGTGTCTCTGACTACTTTGCTCACCTTTGGATCCCTTTACCCTAGCTTGGCTGCCTCAACTAGCCTCAATAAAAGATGTGCTTAGTCTTTATGCTACTTGATATGTCAAGACTGGTTAATATCCATCGAATGCCTTCTCTTTTTTTGAGGAGGGGGAGCGGTGATTGGAGGGAGAGATGAAGTGAGAGGAAAGGACTAGGAGGAGA
Source organism: Mastomys natalensis (assembly GCA_021653895.1). NCBI lineage: Eukaryota > Metazoa > Chordata > Mammalia > Rodentia > Muridae > Mastomys > Mastomys natalensis. The sequence goes on from JAJTUV010000140.1 coordinate 1,487,685, forward strand.
GGAGGAAGGGGAAACTTAATTGGGATGTAAAGTAAACAAATAACTTAATTAATGAAAGAGCCTGAAACTACATATAAATAATGCAAGTTACATGATAATAGTTTTGTTTTAAGATGTAAGTCCAATTTTCTAATACCTGCTTCCCATGCTAGAGTGTTCTGTGGTTTCCCAAGGAATGCCTGCTGGAGTTGAGGACTGAGATAAAAGATGAATATGTATGGGAGGGGCTACTGGAGGGGAAGTCTGTGTCATCTCTGGAGATGAAGGTTGAGAGGAAAGCAAAGCATCAGTGGGATAGGTGCTCTGCAACATAGCTGGGAATGAGACTGGAGGATTGGCTTTGAAGGAGAGGAGAGTTAAGGATCTGTTGTTAGTTTCCCTCTCCCCTGCCTAGCAACAATACTTTTCTATCATGTGACTAGATCTCCCCAAAGACCAGAAAATGGAATTAGGTTCATCACTATGGATGGTGAGATTAAATGATGATATAATATTTTGTCAAAAAAAATCTAAAATCAAAATGTCTATAGCATAGATCACCGAGTGCTCTGTTTCAGTCAGACTTTGAGTAGGTTAGAGAAATAGTGAAAGAGGAAACTTTTGTCCCCTTCCTCTTAGGCCATAATAGTATGATGAGAATAAATTGTGTTCCATTAAATTAATAGCCCAATTGCAGCTCTGCCTCTCAAACAAATATAAGAATACTAAAGTATAAATCCTATGGGGATAAAGTAAACCTTGATTACAGGTCTCCTCAGGCATCTTTTTTAAAGATGCCTAGACAAACTGAACTCATCTGACCACTGTCCAATCTAATAAACAACAGTTGGAGTGAGGTAGGAACTATCTGGTTCTTCACTACGCATTCACTATCTAATCTTCACAAATACATGTCTTTTTTTGCCAGAAGTTCAGATACTTGTTAGTAACCAGATGTGTTAGTTTGCTTTCTATGGATGTTATAAAGATCATGATCAAAAGAAACTCAGGGAAGAAAGGACTTATCAACTTACAGTTTAACCTCCCTCATGAACGGAATCTAGCCATGACCTCAAGGCAGGAAACTGAAAGCAGGAACTGAAGCAGAGATTATGGAAGAATGCTGCTTCTGGCTTTCTCTTTATGGTACACACAGCTTCTTTTTTTATACAAATGAGGACCAATTGTCCAGGAGTGATACCACCAATAATAGGCTGCCTCCTCCAGATCAATTATTAATCAAGGAAATGACCCAGAGGACAATTTATTGGGGCCATGTTTTCAACTGATTATTTTTCTTTCCAGGGGACTATAGATTGTTCAAGTTTTGCAAAATGACAATAACAAAAACTAACACTGAAGGCATGTATAAAGGTACACATGAGTATGCGTGTTGTAAGTGTTGCAGCTCTAAACTGAAAAGTATCTGGCAATTTGGAGCCAAGGAAGATCACAAAGTCACACTACATAACAGACCTCACAGAAGCCATTAATTGGGAGGGAAAAAACTACCTCTGCTAGGGTAAGAAGATGGCAGGGAACTAAGCAGTAGGCAGGACTTATATAGGATTTCTTAGACAGGGAGCTTTCCAGGGCAGAGATTTCCAGGGTGAGGATTAGCGGAATTTTAAGTCCTGAGCTTGGGGGATTGCAGAGATTGGTAGGTTTTCCTGTTTAGGGATTGGTGGGTTTTCATGTTCAGGGAATGGTAAGTTTCTGTGGCAAGATCAGGGATTCGTGGGTTTTCCTGTTCTGGGATTGGTTGTATTTTTTTTCTAGTTGGGTGGGGCCACTCTCCCCTCCTGCGGCCAGGAATGACAGTTACAAGCATAGAAAATGATGGCAATTAAATAAGTCTAGGGGTTGCAGCTACTGGAGCTCCTCAGGCACATGTGTGCACAGGGGATGGAGGAGGAGTGCAAGGGGCTGACCACTTCTCTGCTTTGAGGGTTTACAAAGCATACAAAGTATACAAAGTTAACAATGGGAGGACAGGCCAGGGAAGGCTTTCCTTGCAGCTTTATCGTGAATAGCTAACATGTGTCTGTGCACGTGTATATATTTCATACACACACACACATATGTGCACACATGTTTACATATGTAGAAAGGCATTCTTTACCTGATTTGGTAAGTCTTGGTTAGTATTGGCTTCTCCCCTCTTCTTAGCATGCATACAAGCTGCTTAAGAGGATGGTTTCCTTAAGGCTGATGATAGACTCCTGTCTGACTCGTCAGTCTTCTGTTCAGCTTTTGTACTTTTGCACTGTGTGCCTGTGTATATTGTTATAGACAAATGAAATTTGTAGTTCAGGTTCTCCTCCCTGAAGATGCATTCAAGGAACATGGAATTCACACAGAATGTGAAACTCATGAAACTTGGTCAGGTGCATGTTGAGAAAACAACAAAACAAAGAAGAAAAGACCTCTCATTTAAACAATGGAAAAAGTATGCCTAACTTCCCCTGTGCTAATTAACAGACTCTGTGCAGATTTAGATAAAACACTTCCTGTCGGCACCTCTGGATTTCTGATTAGTGTACAAGTAACTGTCCTTAGGGTATGAAGTTAAATTAAGCATACACATATGCTGTGCATTCTTAAGTATTTTAAGTAACTGTATTGACAAGCTCACACTAGTTATATCATTTGCCCATGTTGACAATAGAGGTGTATGCATTGAAGTGAATATTGCCAAGTAGTTTTGGGAAGAAAGGACAACTAATTAAAAAACATGAGCAAAGTGGCTTAGAACTTTTAAAAATAAACAAACAGAAAATCAAACACAAACTTTTTAAGGTCTTATACTTCGTTTAAAAAAAATCAACTTTCAGGGCAGTCTATCTAAGCAAAGAGACACCTTTTAGAATCTGTTGCTGTTCTTTTTTAGCAAAGTGAAAGCTTTTATTTAGGGAATGGCCTAATTCTGCTTTTATTAAATCATCATGACATAAAGCGACATGGGGAGGAAACGGTGTCTGCATCTTACAGGTTATAATCTCTCATTGAGGGAAGATCAGGCAGGAACCCAAAGGCTGGAACCAGGGAGGGACACTACTCACTTGTATTTTTCTCTGGCTCACTCATCTTCCTTTCCTATACAGCCTAGAATCACCTTCCAGGGAATGGCATGACCTATAGAGGATAGCACACTCCTACATCATTGCTAACATGAAAAATATAATTCTTCAGTAGAAATTCCCTCTTCCCAAGTGAATCAAGTCATGTTCAGGTTGACAAAACCTAGCGAGTGCAGGGGAAATGGCTTGGAGGCATTCTGTAAATCAGAGCCTACCTTCTGCTTACAAGCTCTGATAGTTACAGGGAAGAAAAAGTAGGGTAAGAAACAAGTTTAAAAGTTGCACTTTGGAACCTGAGATTTGACATTGCTAGGGGTACTCAATCAAAAAATTCAGGTGATTGATGGACATCTCCTGATTTGATTTTATTTGGCATTTACAAGTCAGGGCAATTATGAATCTATAGAAACAAAGCAACTTACTCCTAGAAACCAAATTCCTGTAGTTACTGGAAGTGTCACATTGAAGAACATGGAGAAACTGTATATGTTGATCTCATTCTGGCTATCATTTCTGAATTTGCTCATTAGATCCATGACAAGAGAACATAGTTATCATCCCCATAATGCTCCTCTGCTGGCCAAGGGTGGTTTCCTCATTGGGGATTCAGGAATTATTTTTATAATATGAAGTATTATTTAACCATATCCATAGAAAACTCCAGTCTGTGGATGAAATCAAATTCCTCTTTGTGTTTATTGCTTTCTGCGTTGATTCAGTCTCTCAAAGAAGTAAAATCCATAATGGGGTTAGATGAACACCTGAGAATGATGGAGGGAAGAGAAGAATGTAGAGTATTCAAAGCATCGGCATCTGTCTATAGCAAATGTCAATGAGCAGCAACCTAGTTTCAGTGAAAGATTATTAGTGAGATATCTCAAATTCTGGCAGAGTCCCTCAACCCTCAGGATATTTGACTGACCTTACCCTTCCTGCCTCTCGAGTCTTTGAAGGAAGCAGCCTCTTGAAAGTGTGTCCCTAAGACATAGGCAATATTTGATTCAGCATGCAGCAGAGATGAACACATACATGGTGGTTTGGATGGGAATGACTCCCCCACCAGTTCATATATTTGAATACTTGGTGTTCAGCTGGTAGAAGGACTAGGAGGTGTGTCCTTGTTGAAGGTGTGTTACTGGTAATGGGTTTAAGAGGCGCAAGAGAGGCCCAGTGTCACTATCTTTGTTTCCAACTTTCAGTAAGCTGTCAGCTACTTCTCTAGCACCATCACTGTCTGCTTGCTGCCATATTCCCTGACAAGATGGCCATGACCTAACCTGATAAAAGTTCAACAAAGCCCCGAATTAAATATTTTCTTTTATAAGTTGCTTCAGTCAGGGTATGTTTCACAGCAAGAGAATAGTAACTAAGATAACACCTCATAGCAGACCTATGTGGCATAGTCTCTTGGCAGCTTTTTCTTTTTTAAAATGCTTGGGAATTATAGCCTTTTTAAAAACTATGCCCACTGATTATGCCAAATAAGTTTTTACAAGGGATTCAAATTACATCTCTTATTACATGTGATTTTGTAAGTTATTCATGTCATTTGAACACAAAAATTCCACATGTAGTTTAAAATGATAATTTGAGCTTAGAGATTCTTGTTAAGAATATTTATATGGGTGATTATTATGGGCAACTTGCTTATAATGACTTGAGAACTTTGCAGTAAGTGGAAAAGGGACTATATTGGATGACACATGTCCTGACCCTGTCTCCTGCTAGCACTTGTTTCAATAGGATACCTGGCATCCTTAGTATCAATTTTCTTATAGAAAGAAGGAAGGATTTCTCTTCCAAGTGAATAATTCTAAAACTTTATAAGCCAGAAGAAACTGTGCTGTCAAAAAAGTACATGTTAAAAATAATGAGATACATTAATGAGATTTTTTTCTTCATGTATATGGCTTTGTGTCTGGTTAAAAATTCATGTTCATATTCTCTTTCTGTTTGAAAATGTACATAGGAATATTTTCATTGAAATTAGCTTTGTGATATTTTATTTATCAGTATTCTTTATAATGTTCACTTGACACATTTGTTCCAGAGCTTCATAAGGATTCTCATAAAACTACCTGCAAGGGCTCCTTTAACAGTATTTTCTTACTCTAGAGCAAATACGAAAGTCTTAATATAATTATTACAGGGTGCATTCTAGAACCATAATGACTAGAAGTATGTTTTAGAAAGAAAGGAAAGAAAAGTTATATAAGAATAGGAGGATTAAGCGATGTTTTCAATATTACTTAAAATTTATTTTAAAAGTATGTAGATAAATACTGTGCAAAAATATGTCACATATTGGTAGTTCTTGCCCATGGGTAGCAGAGCTATGGATACATTTATTTTCCTCTTTACATCTCTTTTTATCTTCCAGATTTTTGCAATAGTCAGTGATAATTAATTGAACAATTATTTTTAATGAGCAGGTACTGGAATAAATGATGAATAGGACGCAAACACTTCTTGACAGTTGAAATAATTTTTGATAAAATAGAGCTGAAATAAATGATCAAATAAAGAGTGTGAACTCATTAAAATTTGAATTTTATCTTAACTATAGCACAGACACATTAGACATATCAAAATAAATGAATTTGAGTATTCACATGCATGACCCTGTGTCATTTTCCCTAGGTATGCTAGCTAAAACATCTGTTTCCTTTACCCAGAATACATGCTGGAGATTATTTAGAAGTTATACATGAAAGTCAAGTCCCTTTTAAAGAAATAAGCTTAATTAATTTCTTTATTTATATTTGTTTTGAATGACATGTTAAAAGCTTAAGAATAGTGCATACTTCTAAGGCTCCACATGTACCTTTTGATAAATGCAGGATGTCAGCATATATATGTATGTATACATATGTACATATATATGTATATATATGCACATATATATCTTCACATTATTGTCTAGAGAAGGGCAAGAAGTTATAGTGTGCTGTTGCAAAGTAGGTTAGCCATAGACAATGATAGTGTGCTATATATTTAAAAGAACTAGAAGAGAAAATATTTTCAGTATTAGCACTATAGAGCCCATTTATTTTCATCATGTTTTAAATTCAGTTTTTCAGGACAGAGCTTTGCCTTTGGATAAACCCATTAAGTACTATGCTTAAGGGAAATTTCATCTACAGGGTAACACTCCATAAATATTTTGAATTTAAATTTTTAATTTGATTCTGTCAGTATTTGATCTGATTTATAATGGCATTTTCCAATCATTTTTATCCAGGACATTCTCAGTGTCAGGTGACACTTTAGGACTGTTTTTAATTTATGTAAAAAATTTAGTTTGAAGAAATGTAGTATTTCAATTGAGTTATTGTTGACATAGCAGGTATCTCAGTATGTAGCCCATGCTGGCCTCAAACATAATCCTCCTGCTTCAGATAACCCAGTGTTGAGATCCCAGGTATATATGGCAATATCTGGCTGTAACTTTTTGGCTACAGAGCAATATATTGTTGCATATGTTCGCAGACTTAACTTCCTATGAGTGTATCAGTTGTACAGTGACGCTATATAAAAGTGTCCCAAACCAATGGTGTTAGTGTAAAAAAAAACTGTTCATTTGCCTACAGTGATGATTGTTAGAAGTTTGAAGTGAAGGTGTTGAAAGAGTCAGGCTTTCTCTGGTATCTCCATTGTAGAATTTCTCATTTCTTCTGATTCATGGCATTTGCCATGAATGGCATAAATGAACGTCATTCTTTACCTCGTTTATGTATACCACATGGTATACATAATCATACACTATCTTCTGACAATATCTTCATATAATCTTTTTTTTCTGCATGTGTTTTACCTCTATGTCCACAATCCCCTTTCATGTATGGACAGTAGGACATCACAATGACTGGTCTTTAAGTTTTACTTTCCATGGCTCCTTCCCCAAAAATATCACTTTGTATTGCAGAAACTATGATTTCAATATCTATTCATTGAGGGGACATAATTCAATCTATAAAAATGAAATAATACATTAAAAATGGTTAGAAGTGCTGCTCCGGTACAGGGTCATGTTCACATCTATCCTTAATGCTCTCTTCAGTGTCTACAGAACCCTCTTTCCTTCCTTTGCAGCGATCCGACTGCCAGAAGTTCACCATGTCTATTCTCAAGACCCATACCAGAGAGATCTTTGACTCCTGTGTGAATCGCATGGTTGAGGTGGTTCTGTACAACACAAAAGTTCTCTTCCAAGCTGTGGTGCCCAGTGGTGCATTCACAAGGCCCTAGAGCTCTGAGGCAATGATAAGACCCGTTTCAAGGGGAAGGGTGTCTTACAGGCTGTTGAGCACATCAATATCACTATTGCACCTGCTTTTATTAGCAAGAAAGTGAATATTGTGGAGCAAGAGAAGATTGACCAGTTGATGATCGAGATGAATGGCCCCAAGGATAAATCTAAATTTGGTACAAATGCCATCCTGGGAGTGTCTTTGGCTCTCTACAAAGCTGGTGCTGTGGAAAAGGGGGTGTCTCTTTACCATCACATTGCTGACTTGGCCAGCAACCCTGAAGTCATTCTGCTAGTTCCAGTTTTCGATGTGATCAATGGTGGCTCTCATGCTCGCAACAAGCTGGCCATGCAGGAGTTCATGATCCTACCCATGGAGGCATTCTGTTTCTGGGAAGCCATGCGCACATTGGAGCAGAGGTTTACCACAACTTGAAGAATGTCATCAAGGAGAAGTACAGGAAGGACACCACCAATGTGGGTGATGAGGACAGATTCGCACCTAACATTCTGGAGAACAAAGAAGCACTGAAGCTGCTCAAAACTGCAATTGCCAAGGCCATGTACACTAACCAGATTGTCATTGGCATGGATGTGGCTGCCTGCGAGTTTTATACTCTGGCAAGTATGACCTGGACTTCATGTCTCCAGATGACCCCAATAGGTACCTCACACCTAACCACTGGCTGACCTGTACAAGTCCTTCATCCAGGACTACCCAGTGGTCTCATTGAAGACCCCTTTCACCAGGACAACTGGGATGCTTATCAGAAGTTCACAGCTAGTGCAGGCATTCAGGATGTGGGTGATGACCTCACAATGACCAACCCTGAGCAGATTGACAAGGCTCCAGGCAAGAAGTCCTGCAACTGCCTTCTACTCAAAGTGAAACAAATCAGTTCTGTGACCGAGTCTCTGCAGACATGTAAGCTGGCCCAGTCCAATGGCTAGAGCATCATGGTGTCCCATTGATCAGGGGAGACTGAGGACCCTTTCATCACTGACCTGGTGGTGGGCTCTGCACTGGGCAAATCAAGACTGGGACCCCTTGCCGATCTGAACACCTGGCCATGTACAATCAGATCCTTAGAATAGAAGAGCAGAAAAGCCAAGTTTGCTGGCAGGTCTTTCAGGATCCTCCTGGCCAAGTAAATCATGGCTGGAGATTTCTGGAGCCACCAGCTGCTTAGGTCCTCTGTCCCTGATGTCATCTAGGTGGCTTAAGGCTGGCCCAGTGCTTGCCCTTCCCATGTCACTGCTTCCTAAGACATTCACACCTGACCACCAGGAATCCTGCTGGAGACCCTAGCTTTATAATCACGTGATTGCTCTTAATTATTTTTCTGTCACCTGACTTCCCAGCTAGTGTCTGTAGCCCTCGGAACGCCAGTGTAATCTCTAGGGTGTCCATCATCAAGACTTCCTGAATGGTTTACATGTAAAAATAAAAGCCTCAGAACCACCACCCCTCCAAAAAAATGGTTAGAGAAGATAATTAATGAGAAATTAAAAGGCAGTAAAGATCATGTGAAATTATCCATGTTTTACAGAGGAAAACCACCTTAGAGCAAACTTCACTGATGGTCATGATTTTCAATGGTAAATATTGTTGGCTTGGTCAGTTCTTATTCTACACAGTTATGAAGCTGGTAAAATCATTAATCTTACTGATTTAATGGAAAGGATTTTGAGACCACTGAGTATCCAAGCGTCTCTACAGACACATCACTAATTCACTAAAATAGTAAGCATTTTGCTTTTGAACTAACACCTACTTGATTAATGGATCAAATTCTTCTATTTGGAAATTTGTCTTGAGGCAAGCTAACATTACAATAGAAGTTAGTGTTCTCAAAGGGAGCTTTCTGAATCAACAACATCCGGACATAACCAGAAAAGGACATACTCAGACCTCCTTGATCATCATTTGGATCACAAATTATATGGGAATTGCCAAAAATACAAGTCTAATTCACACACTGATTATGAGATATTTTTAAGTTTGAGAATCAAGAGCTTCATAATCAGTGGTATGTACTTGATACATTTATAAAATTTATGAAATAAATAATTACTCGGTATCTATCCTGAGATTTGAAGGATCTGAAGAGTGCTACATGTGATGAACAGGTCTGCCTGTGGACCATGCACTGTCTGCACAGCTATAGCAGAGATAGTTCTGATGAAGCAATTTGACAGAACCATTGGCACTGTCCTTGGTGCTGATTTAGCTATGCTTTGTTACTTCCAACTCAGAATTTATTTGTGGAACCTGCCAAGTTCTGTGCCTAGACATGTTGAATTTCTACCAGAAGAGATTTGCCTGTCTCAGAGGTCTCACTTTATGCATATTGGTTAGCCTAACCTAGAACAAAATAAGAAGTTAAGTGTGATGGTAACAATTACACTTAGAATGGTAGCAATTAAGGTGAGCATGGTGCTAACAACTACAATTTGTGTATACAAAATAAATTGAATAGTGAGAAGCCTGAAAATTACCTTGAATATGTAACATGCAGGCACTTGGACCATTAGGTTGGAACAAATGAAGATGTAGTTTTAAGAGCAACGAATAATTTAGAAGTTACCACCAGTTAAGACAAAGCCTTAATAATTACCAAATTCTTGGGTATAGGTTAATTTTTCTACAATTTGAGGTCTGTCTTTTCAAAGTAAAAATCTCTTTGGGTTATAATATATGGACTTTTACCTGGTATTTTTTGAGAAGGCTTGTATGTACCCTTTTCTCTTTTCTGTTTATTTTATCATTTGATTGATTGATTATTGATTGATTGTGTGTGTGTCTGTATGAGGGGGGGAAGGAAGAAGAGAGAGAGAGAGAGAGAGAGAGAGAGAGAGAGAGAGAGAGAGAGAGGTGAATGTATGAGCATTTTCAACCATGTAAATCAATGTGCACATATACAGATGCCATAGCAAGATGTCAGGTGTCTCTCTATCCTTAGACATATTTGCTCTCAGAGAGTCTCTCATTAAATTGGAAGTTTGACTTCTTAATTAATGTGACTGGCTGGGGAGCTCTTGAGATCCCTCACTTACAATTATTAAGGTTACAGGCACTCATACCCAAGCCTGGTTGTTTAGGTGGATGTCACATACTTGAACAAAAGTCTTGTATTCTTGTGTTTGCAAAGCCAGTGTTTTAACCCACTGAACCACCACTTGTGCTTGTTTTTAAAGAAAAAATTAACAAATGAAGATTTGCTTTATGCTGTTAGGTTTCTAGACATAATGAGGATAGAAGCAGATAAATATACAGGTTAATTCAGAGCACAACAATTATCTTGACATAGCACTTAGATTCCCTTTGCTTTCAGGCATGGTCACACCTGTCATGTTATTTTTGGAAGCTACAATTTTTTTTGGTTTTTCAAGTACATTTTTTAAAAATAAATATTTTATATTTGTGCATGACATTGCACAGATTTGTCATTAATAGGCATAACAAATAGCAGAGCAATTTAAAATTCAAATCTTGTTGTAAGGTGCAGAATAATGGAGCTAGGGTATGCTTGGACATCACAGACATAAGAAATATAACCGTTTGAATTTGAATATTGGAAAATCTGCTTGTTGGAACCTCTGTTAGAGTGATTAAATGGTCTCTGACATAGTAGGAAGGTAATGTTCATCCAAGACTTCCAGCATATCACCATGCAGCTCCAGCAGCCTTTATTGTAGGTTTGTGCAGAGCTATAGTTTCAGCTATACTGAATTTAATAAGATGTCCTTTACAAGAACATCAGCCCCAGTAACTTGTACTAATTGGAAGCAGAAGAGAGGAAGTGTCATTAGCCAGACGGCACAGGACAGGCAGGCTGGAAAAGACATGAGGGCTATAAGCAGCATCCAGGTTTTGAGATTACATTGCTTCTCACTTTCAGAAGTACATGCATATAATACAGAATTAACCCTGCTTTTGAAAAGCATTTAAAAATAATCTCCTTACATTCCAAACACAATGAACTCTAACTGTGCTATTGCCTCAAGGCATTTGAAGGTGTGGAGGAATTGAGCCCTGTTGGCTGTTGCAATTTTTTTCCACACTGTTGGTGCTGATGTCTTTACCTTACCACCTCTCACCTTCTCTACTTCAGCCTGCGTTTTAAACTTAGGCAAACACAGCTAAACTACTAGTTCTGTTTGTTGTTTGGAGAACTCAGCCATTCACTGTACAAAGGGCGCCTGACTGGAGCTGAGCAAAAGCCTGTTATTTGGCACAATACTTTCCCAGAGGAATTCAATATGTAATAAATAAATGAAGAGCACCTAGGTACAAAATTGATATTTTGGCATAATCTTATCGAATTACTTGCTTTGTATGGGTTTTCAATAGACACCATGATTTCAGAGAGGTTGGATAAGAGAAGGGTAGCTCTGTCATTCAGTGGGGTCTTGTAAATCTGTCATATGGTACTCAACTAAAAACCTATAATTCAAAAGCTAAAGGAACCTGAGTTAAAAAAAAATGTTCCTATCCTCTTTCTTCCAGGAAATCAAAAGGGGAAGTAGTAAAAGAGCACAGTGAAACATATTCTTCTCTTCTCTCTTACCTGAGTCTGGGAAGTGTTTAGAAATATTTCTATTGAGTTCCCTTTAAAATTCACTTCTTTTAATCCAAGCCAGCTGTTTCCTCTGAAGAGCAGCCTGGGAAAGAAATATTGTTTAGATAATCCTTTCCCAAGCCCATACATTCTTGGGGTTAGAACTGACTGAACCCATGAATGATTTACACTCCTGTTTATTCCAAGAGCTTTATAGTTTTTTGTTAGTCTTCACCCCAAACCCTACAGAGTTTCCTGAGAGGCAACACACATATTTGAGTATCCAGATAATTTAAATATGTTCAGGATAATAGGTCAGTTTGGTTGGTTGGTTGGTTGGTTGGTTGGTTGGTTGGTTGGTTGGTTCTAATCAAGAAAGTTTGTTTTGTTGGAATACCTTCAGTTTTAGAGGAGTCTGTATTCTTATTTTGTATTACATTTATATTTAGATTCTCTAATTGCTTTTCTAAGAGTGAATCAAATTCCATAATTAAAAATAATTGATGTAAAGTAAGCCCTATATGGGGATATAAGCACCTAATAAAGCATATGCCTTAATATTACTTCTAAATTAAAGCTAAAGTATATTTTCTAGAGGCTTCAGGCCCCACAGGGATGCGGGGAATGGCTATATTGAAAGGAAGGAAGAAGAGATGGAATGTGTTTATTGAGGCCTACTAATGCAAATCCTTCCAATTTGTCCACAGAGTTGACCTATATGAGCCTCAAATGTTTTAATTACACGTTCCAAATGAGTTCAGTAAACCATGCTAGTTTTGCATACAGAATATTCTAAGTTTATATACAACCTAGATAAGTTTTCCACAGCAAAGTGTCTAATTTAAACCCATACATTCAGGTGCTTGGCTGACAGAGACTCTCTCTGAGTCTTGTCTCTGACCTGCAATTTCCATTTCATTGTTCTGACTCCAGTTAAGAAAGCAGAACTGCAGAACTATGCCCATTACATCTAGATCTTTAAAAATATGCACATAGCAAGGGGCACGTTACTAGCACGTTTTCTGGTTAAATCCAACACTGGAAATCTAGAGTTGTAAAAAGGTAATAAAGTTTTTATAACCATCAGTAAATATACATATCTGTAAGGAGTGAATGAAGCAGACAGCTTTTCATTGCCAATGTGTGCTTGATTTTTGGCTCCACTGTCTCTGCCTCCCAACCCCAGGCAGAGCTCTGAGTTTATAATGGTTGAAGGCAATTCTCTTGCCAGAAGCTCACCAAGAGGCATGAAAACATTTGCTTCTGCTTTATACCATCAAAAATGTTGGAGAGAGAGGTTTAAAATATAAATAAATATACATAATCTTTTATTTAACTATTTGGTACACACATGTGGATTTTGATCATATTCACCTCCTTGCCCTCCTCCAGCTTTGAGGTCTATCCCTAATTCCCACCCACTTGCAATGTCATGATCTTTTTATTTTATTGTACACAAAGTCCAAGTCTAAGTTACTTACATATTCATAGTGTGGGACTATCCACTGGAGTATAGTTAATCTACCAGAGGCCACATCCTTAAAGAAAACTGACTATCCATCCAAAAGAAGTCATCAACTACCAATAGTTCCTCAGCCTAAGAGGTAATGCAGTAGACCCTCCCCATTCCTTGCTGGAATACTGATTGGTTGATCTTGTGCTCCTATGACTTTTTGTGTGCAGCTCTCCTGTCGTGTCCAAAATACACTTTTGTGTTCATTAAACTTGGACTCTGGGTTCTTATTGTCTTCTGCTCCATCTCCTGTAATGATCTCTATGTTTTGCAAGGAAAGAGGTGTGATGTAGATATCCCATTAATGTCTGAGGATGGTGGGAACATTCTAAGACTTTGTAAGCACTCATCAAGCCTTCTATATTCATAGTAAGCTACATTAAGTTTATGATTTAAGGTAAAAATACCTGGCCTTGCCCCTGAAGAGCTCAAGGCCTTTTAAGCCATATATCTATCCATTGCTAATATGAGGCATCCAGAATATAAGGAAAAATGTTTTATAACTGAGATTACATTGATCACCATTATAGGAAGTTCTTTGTTATTTTCAGATTGGTCTATTCAATCTTGTATTCACTCACCCAACCATCCATTTCACTAATAATGAAAGAGATTCTACTCTGTACAAGGAGAATTTTTACTTAAGCATAGGAGACATGAACAGTTACATGCAGAGTAGATCTTGAATTCCTGTGGGAAGTGAAGCCACTTACTTCTGGTTTATGCTTACTACCCTTCACAGAATCTTAGCTTTTAATTACCTAATATGATACTTGATAGTAAAAATGAATGAAAACAAGTTTGATCTATCATTTAGAATTTAGTCTTAAAGAATTCTAGGGTATTTTCAGATACCCTAGAAAATAAATTTTGCTATCTCCAAATGAGTTTACATAGTCTTAGTTTTATACGTGGTCTACTATTCATTCCAGAATTCTGATGGCTGTTTTTAATTGAATAGAAAAAATGAAAACTGGTCAAAAGTTATTTATCAGTTTTTGTTGTATTTATTAATTTGTTTTAAATACTTCCTGGATCATAAAATAAATAATTATGTAAGTTTTTATGTACAAATATAGCTTTTTATTATGAAAAACAATATCTTGTATTTTCCCAGTCTTTCTCTTTCACTTACAATTAAGTGTATTGGTCAATCACCCCTTTCTAAGTCATTAACTGTGACTATAATAAAATCATACAGGTGTTTGTAAATATATCCTAAGATGAAAGAAAATTATTGTGAGTGAACAAGAGTTTAAGACAATTGTACTATACATACTGATAACAGCAAAATAAACTATTTATATGTCTGTATTCCATTATTGTCTTTGAAGATAAAATTTTCCAAAATCTTCAACACAGATTTAAAAACTACATGATGATATCAGAAAATTTGTATTGAAATAATGGGTACTATTTCTGCTTTGTAAAAAGGACCTGATACAACCCAGATGTGCAACAATATTTCCTCTCAGAAAGTTTTTACACTCAGCAGAGGCTCTGGGAGATTACTAACAGTCATAGAGCATAATAAGATATCTTATAAAGGCAAAAGGCTTTAAACATGAGACACTCTGTACTTTAATAGATGAATTTGTAAGTGCATTATGATATTGATGAATTTTAGAGCTAAAGCAAGAATGATAAGATTACACTTTTTTTTTATTATTATTATTAAAGAAAATTCTCATGTACCTCAGGCCGGTCTCAAACTCATTGTATAGCCAGGTATAATTCTGAACTTCTGATCCTCCTGTCTCCATCTCCCAAGGCTGAGATTATTAGCATGCAATAATTTTAAATCTGTTTTATGGGGGTTTTGCAGATCAAACTGAGATTTTGTGCTTACTCAACAAGCACTCTACTAACTTTGCATCCCCAGCCTGGCTGCACATTTATAATATTTAATACTTATTCATATATTTAATCTCAAAACAGTTTATAGTCCATGAATATGATTTGTTGCTTTTAATAGAGGAAACATGTATATTTCAAGGATCTTGGGAGTTTAAAGATAAAGATACTGAAACACGGTTGACAAAAATTGAAAATAAGATTTTATAGAACTCAGGGTTAAGGAAACAATTGAACTACTACATAGAAAGCATCCACAGCTGAGTTGGTTATTCGTTACTAAAGAGGATAACATTATTTTGTTATTCCACAAGCTCTTGCTTTCTCTTTCTAAATATTATCTTCACTTTCTCTCTCTCTGGACTGTCTTTTGCTCTTTTGTCATGTACTTAAAATACACAGAACCATCTCAGCCTTTAACTTGTCCTCCAGCCCTGGCATTACTGATGATCTGCCTCGCTAGCTAATTTCATGTTCCCTGTCTGGCGAGTATGGATGACAGCAGAGACAACTGATAGACCTTTCTCAGCAAAACACTGTCACATCACTAATGTTCTGAGGTGTATCATTATGCTCAGTCAGTGTAGCATGTACTTGTCTTTCAGCAGAATAACCCCAAATCATTAAAGCTGTGTTACTCTCTTTGGATTACTTCCTTTAATGTGCAGTTAGTTTTATGTCTGTATTTTTCCTTTTGGGATATATACAAATTATAATCTGAAGTCTAAGTTCAAAGTGAAAAATATTAAACATGAAAAATAATTAACATCTACTTTTATTCGATGGTAGTTTATTACTCTGCATAGTTTTACCTTGCTTAAGTGAAGCAACAAACTATTACTTGCCTTGTGAAAATTTTAAGTTATAATTGATATTTATTTATTTTCAAGTATTTTGTATATCAGTTGTATATAATAAAATATTTTTCTACTTTAAAATAAAAAGATCATTTTATTTATTGTATCCTCCATTATATAATATATTTTGATAATATTCATCCACCATACCTACCTCTTTTTTCTCTCTTCCCTCCCATCTGTCCCTTTTCCACTCCTGAGTATTCACTCTTGTAATTTCATGTGTAAGTGTATGCATACACACATATATGTAAGTGTATTTTTACATATAAATCATTTCATATATTCATAAGTATAGGGTTCACAAATGAAAGAAAACATAATATCTACAATCTGATTCTGATTTTTATCATTAAGTCCAGTTACATAATTTCATTCTTTCTCTTGGTTGAATAAAATTTATATATATATATATATATATATATATATATATATATATATATTTGCCCCCTGAAGTAAATGGAGAAAGAAAACTTTTTTATGCTCTGAACACTCTAAAAAGTTATATCCAACAAATCAAACTTAAAGAAAATAGAGAAACCAGAAACCAGTATCCCTGGCTGAAGAGAGGAATTGACATTGCCAAGAACCTGTAGAAAGAAACACAAAACCATAAATAATAAAATACAAAGTACCACTGAGAACACCATCAACAGCGCCAAAAATAAATACATTGACCACAATAAACATATATTTCACTAATATATTAATGGCTCAATTTTCCAATCAAAAGATAGAGTAACTGAACGAACAAGACACAAAATTCATCTGGTGCTGGGTCTGGTATGGTCTCAGCAGGAACAGACATGGTTCCCACCCTGAAACAGGGCTAGCAGGAACAGGGCCTCCACAAGTGTGAGGGCTGCAGTAGGCTTAAGACTTGGTTGTTTAATAATGTACATACTTTACCTTCCTTCTTCAAGGAATTGTTGGACTCTAAGATCCAAAACCAGGGGACCCACTCCAACAGAGACACACGGACAGGACTCGCTGCAATAACATGAGGTTTAACAAAACTAGTGCCCTAGGACTCTCTCGCATGCAGGCAAGAGAGCCCTGAACAAAAGCTGAGAACAGTTTTTATACAGAGTTCAGGAGGGCAAACCATAAAGTCTGACCTTTCCATGTGCTATCTCTACGTGACTCAGATTATGACAAGGAGTGTCTTTCGTTTGACCAGGTTTATCACGTTAAGGGCCCAGCTTCCTGGTTCCTGGAATGTGTCTATGTGCTCTGGGCCCTCCTCACCCGCACATAGACACATTCTTTTAATCTTAAATTCAAACCAAGACCTGAATTCTATGTTCATACCAAGACCCGAAAGTCCTACAGAATGTTCTCCCTGTTAATGTTAATGACTCTATGACAATCAGAGACTACGTGAGTCTGAGAGGTGAAGGTTTGGCTAATGTCTCAGCAAAATAACCACTGGGACCTTTAGGAAAGCCCTTAAGACCCAGCTAGCTTACCAGCTATGTTAACAGAGACACACAGATCTCTGAATCTTCAGCAATGTTAAAAGAAAAAAAAAGTGTCCATTCTTCTGTTGAAGGACATCTGGGTTCTTTCCAGCTTCTGGCTATTATAAATAAGGCCGCTATAAACATAGTGGAGCTGTGGCCCTGTTGCATGTTGAAATATTTCTGGGTATATACCCAGGAGGGGTATAGCTGGGTCCTCAGGTAACACCATGTTCAATTTAATTCTAATTAAGGGAAGAGTTAACCAAGAACACATTACTGTCCTCAACATATATGCACCAACTCGTAATCATTCTTCACCACGCATCTTTTGAGTCATGGTCTTTTATTGAAATCAGAGTTCAGTGATTTGGCTAGATGGGCTGGCTAGAAATTGTTAGTATTCTGTCTAAACTCCATCTCCACAGTTATCTTGCAACAGCCAGGTATGCTCCTCCCCACAATTACCTGGCAACAGCCAGGTAGGCCTGCCCACTATAAAAGTGCCTGCATGCCCCCTCCTCTGTCTCTTAATCTCTTACTCTGTTGATCTCTTGCTCTTGCCTCTAGCTCTTCTCTGTCCCCTCCCCCTCCCTCTTCCCTTCCTCCTCTCTCCACGTGTTCATAGCCAGCCTCTACTTCTCTCTCTCTCTCTCTCCTCTCCTCTCTCTCTCTCTCTCTCTCTCTCTCTGTCTCTTTCTCTGTCTCTCTCTCTGTCTCTCTCTCTCTCTCTCTCTCTGCCTCTACTACCCTCCTGGCTCCCTTCCCCATGCCCTGAATAAACTCTATTCTATGCTATACCGGTGTGTGACTGGTCTCTCAGGGGAAAGAGATGCCTCGACATGGCTCACTGAGACATCCCCTTCCCCCCATACCTCACCACACACCCACAGAACATACTCTTTATCTCTTTATCTTTTTATAAATACATCAGAAATGCCTGGGATCCCCTTTCTATGCTGTTCAGTGCTAAGGATTACAGTCATCTATCACTGAACTTAGCTTTTTCTGTGGGTGCTGCAGATCTGAACAAAGATCTCATTTTTGCACAGCATTATTTTAACCATTAAAGCATCTCTCTAGGCTTCTGTATGTGTTTTCTTATTTTATATTTATAATTATCTAAATATTCTAAATTGTCTTCCTTGTTATCAATCCCTAAGAGTTGATCTTCCATCATTTTTTCTGTGAAGCTTTCCAGTGAGTTTTAAATTTCACATATTGAAATTTAAATTCAAAATTTTCTATTTAAATTTCTTAATATTTCCCTTTACTGAATTCCTCCCTCTTATCCTGAATTTACTTATTTCATTTAACTATGTGTTTATCTTCTCTTTGAATCCATGTAGGAGTTTATTCCTGTTCTATTTGATTTCATTCTTTGCTTGAATTTAATTTAATCTGCTTTAATTGGAGTGTATCAATACACAGTTGTCACTTTTTGAAGGGCTCATGTTGTCTTAAATTTATATATTCCTTGTGCTTCCATATTGATATTTGGGCATGTTGGATTATGTTATAGATAATTGTAATCATCAATTTTTTCAGTTGAAGTGTTTGTAATCTTTAAGTGGAACTAGTGAACTAAAGAAAATAAGCAGAGCAAGACTAACAATTTCAATGGAATCTGGAAGAAACAGAAGAGGGTAAATAGAAAAGATTATCAAAAGGATTAAAGTATAGAAAAAAAAACAACGCGGGACTTCAGAGCAGGTCAGCAACTGTAGTTTTGAAAATGAGAGGAGTCACTGGCATGAGTGACAGGCAGGAACTGCATTCACTAATCACCTACTATGTACCTGTTGTGAAGAGAACACTGTACACATCAATGGCTTTGTTCTTCACAATAATTCTTTTGGGAGGGGAGACTATAAATTCAGAATGGCTGAGTGACATGCTGGAGATCACAAGACCTGCAAGGCAGACCTGGATCTGGCTTCACAGTGACAACAGATTTTTCTGAAGGGAAAGATTTGAACTAGGAGAGAAATACTGCTGACATGTTCACACAGGCTCCTAGTTATCTGAAGGTGTCATTGTTCCTAGGTGTTTTTAGAAGCAGAATGGTAAAGAAACTAACACTGTTATATTTTCAGTTGTATCACTTAAACTCAGACCCTGGTTTTTGTATATACCAATCAAATTCTTTGTGAGTGAATAAACTATTCTGAACCTCAAGTTTTGTGTGGATGACAGTAGAGTAGTCATGAGAGTAAATGAAATACTATCTGAGTGCTCTGAAACTATGATTATACTACCATAAGGTTCTATTTGTCATTGAGTATGCCTGTGTGTGTGCGTGCATGTGTGTGTATGTGTGTGTGCGTGTGTGTACACAAGTACCCAGAAGATGGTGTGAGATTCCCCTGGAATTACAGGCAGTGATGACCACTCAGCTGGGTACTGGGAACTAAACTCTGGTTCTCTGGAAGAGCAGAAAGCACTTTTGACTGCTGGGCCATTGGTCCAACCAGTTTTAATTAATAACAATTATTATTATCATTATTAATTAGTTTCTGAGGATAGTTTTTTAATGGAATTATGTAATGATTACTGTACAAGGACACAGAACTATCATTGTACCTCATTTTCTTCCTACTTGCTCAATAATGGACGTAAGTTAGATGTACAGACAATTCATTAAATGCCAAGATGCACTTGGACATTTATACAGTCCCGTTGCAACAATAGTTGCCTCTATGTATTCCTATTCTTTCCCTGGAATCACAATAGAAAATTCATGTGAGAGAATTTCAGAAGATCCAGCTAGTTCAAGTGTATTTTGAGCACTGGACAAACATCAACATCACATCAAAGGTGGACACGATGGAAATATCCGGTAGTGATTCTTGAAGAGGAATAAGCTCTCAGCCAAACCAAGTAAAAAGCACAACCAAATTTCATATTTTTCTAGATCCATGCACGATCCTGTTATAATGCAGAGACAAGTCATTAAGATGATTATAATGTAGCAAAAAAATACTTCGTACAGAGACTCCAGATGAATCCTAGACAGTTTCACACAAAAGTCATTAAATGTTTCTGCTGAATTCCAAGTATTTTTACTGCATAAAGTCTTTGTTTTAAAACTTTCACGGAAGCTTTAACATAATACCAGCTTTTGTACCTTTATTTTTTGATTCAATTCAGTAACCTATATTTTCACAATGGATAAACACTCATTTCTCTTTCTCTCTCTCCTCTCTCCTCTCCTTCTCTCTCTCTCTCTCTCTTCTGTCTCAGTGTGTGTGTGTGTATGTGTGTGTGTGTGTATTTGAAAATATATGTATTTTTTTTCAGGAAATTTCCATATTGACTCTTCAAATTTGGTATCTTCTAGACAAGACTACGAAACAACTTTAAATGAGATTCCCCTTCCAGGCACTTCACCTTAATTACCTACTCGTATAAATCACAGCTTTCTGTCTGTCATTTTTCAAAGGCCCCACTGTGAATGCAAACCAGGTGACTGCGTGGATATGTTGGAAAGTAAAGCGACAGAACATACCTGAGCTTCCATTTTGCTCAGGGCAGTGATTACTAATGTGGAAACCTGGAGTGATGTGAAGTGTCCAGAGTTTCAGCAGAATTTATTGCTTACAGCTTTAGGGTCCCTGGCCTTTACCAGCTGTTCTACACCTGGACATGGAGAACAGAAACATCCCTCTTCAATTTATCTTTTCTGAACTTGTTGCTTGTGGGATTCAGATGCCAGGTGACAGGGCTGGGAAGAGCAGTGAGAGTCTCCACCTGTATAGCACAGAATTCCCCCAAGAGCTCTTGTTCTGAGTATGGTCAGATACCAGCTCTAAAAGTGTGGAAGAGATTAAGTCTTGGGGGTAGTGGGCTCAGGCAGACTCGTTTTTCTATTATATGATCTTTAGTCTTATGAGAGATACATTGATTAAGTGAGCAAGATACTAGAAACTCTTGAAAAGGCTCAAGGACTCGCTCATCCACAGGACATATGTGCAGCTTTCCTTGGATTTCTAGACTTCAGGCAATTTCCCCGTATCTTGAAATGCTGTGACCTTTGTGTCTATTCTTACATTGACCAGTATATATTAGGCACTAAGGAAAAGTTCTTCACATACTGATGAAGAATGAATGAAGAGTTACCCCTCTCTGACATTTAAGATGTACATTTCAGTGGTAGAAAGCACAGGCATTGAGGAGAAAAGCCAGTATTGAAGTATTCTCCTATCTCATGTTAGTGTTATGACCTAATGGAAATGCCGCACATTCAAGTCTCAGTTTCTACATCTGGGAAACAAAACTGGTAATAACTACCTGTCTTGAAGATT
This sequence comes from Mastomys natalensis, assembly GCA_021653895.1. Lineage (NCBI taxonomy): Eukaryota > Metazoa > Chordata > Mammalia > Rodentia > Muridae > Mastomys > Mastomys natalensis. The sequence goes on from JAJTUV010000140.1 coordinate 1,509,543, forward strand.
AGGATGGGATGTTTGTGCACGAGGGAGATTTCTCCTGCCCAGTGCCAAACATTTCCCTGGTTTTAAAAACGTCAGAGCATCAAATAAAATAATTTTACATAAGAGAATATTGAAAATGTACAAATTAATACCAATCTTGCAATGCCAATTTGTGATTTCATTTTGCATAATAAGTAACTAGCATTACTCTTTTCCTTTATCTCTTTCATTCTCAGAATCATCCCGTTCACAGAGGAAGTCCGCAGATGAGAATGACTGTTTTATTTAGGGGCTTTAACGTGTAGAAGAGAAGTATAGGAAAACCACATAGGACATTTTCAATGTCATCATGAACTCTATCTAGTTAAAGTATGCCACTGAAACTCATGCAAAGCTACTATATAATAAGACATTTTTCTCTGTTAGTTCATCATCTAATCTATCTATATACTTATCTATCTATAATTTCTGTTTGTCTGTTTCTGTCTCTGCCCCTTTCTCACAAAGAGACATGCATACACAGACACACACATACACACACACACACACACACACACCACTACTATAAACACAAAATAAAAAGCACAAACACATATCTACAGACCATGTTACTAAAGTGACTAACTGTTCCATCAGAAGACATATAATCTTCAAACAGTTTCTTCCAACTGCTCTCTGGCAAAAGGAGGAAATGCTTGACACAGTTTGGTTTACCAGAACAATGTTCCTGAACACACAGTCACCTGGAAGGCTTTTTAATTCATAATTGACTTTCAACAACATTGCTTCTTACTAGCCACAGAACCACACCCTACAGAAACACACCAAAGGAAAACAGACCACTTGGACTCAGGGCCCTGATTCTTAATGCTCCACTGTGAACATATAGCCTAGAGAGGGGTCATGGAAGGGTTGACCCAGGTGATGTGCAGTCTTCTTAATGTGCTCAGTGGCCCAGAATTATTTTTGATAGTAAACTAATTACCTAGCTATGGCATCAACAATGACAACCTTAAACCTAGTTCTATAGTACTGAGTAGCACATTTACTTTGTTTTACCATGGGATGGGGTGGGGGTTGGGTAAAATTTAATTTTTTTTCAGATAAAATTTGAAGCTATCTGCCTTTATGTACTACTGAAATTTATTATTAAAACTCAGTGTTATTTTCAATATAAAAAAAAAAACAGTTTTCTGTTCCTTAACCAAATAGTATTCATTTTTAGTGTGAAACTTAGCTATAAAAACTGCTTGTATAATGTCAAGAGATTATAAAAACATTATTAATAAAATGGACATGAGCCTATGATTTTTTAAATTAAAAATAACTTTGATATGCTTGTATCTGAGCAGAAACTTCTTGGGAACATAGGTATAATAGAAACCCATGAGAGCACAGACAATTCCTTTAGCTACTTCATCTTGCACAGACAAAGCTGTGAGAATAAGTTTAAATTGATCAGCTGCCTCTTTTTTTCCTTCCCTAGGTCTAGTGAAGCTAGAGGCAGATGATTAATTAATCAAACACATCTGAAAACATTTTATTCAAATTAAGAGTAAATGTATTCTACTTTATGAATTCATTTAATTAGTAATGAAATAGGCTTAATTTAGACTTATGCAAACTAATTTTACACACAATACTTGCTTCACCATTCAGCAAACTTCTTGTTTTGAAAAGTGTGGCTTAAGAGCAGATTCACCCTCAGAGCTGTGGTTTCTGGACAGAGAGCACCGGACCCAGTGTCAACAGCCAGCACCAGTAGGCTTCAGAAAGACAAAGTGAGAAAATGTACCACCAATGTAACACACAGCTCAGAAAAGAAAAGACATCTTTTCCCTTTGTCCTGCTCTTAAAAATAACATGAAGACTGGAAATTGACACTCATCCAAAGCAAATCAAATTTACAGTATGTTCTTTCATGAACTAGAAAGGTCAAGATGGGAATGTGGTAATGGAAAGGAATTCATAGGGTTTAATACCCCACCAAGTTTACCAAGAAAATATTAGAATATCAAGAATAGTCTGCCTACCCCCTTCACCATTAGATATATTGCTGGTATGACACTCAAAATCCTTTCCCTACCAATTATATGGGTAGGAAATTCTGCAGGGGCTACTTACTCACCTGTATTGGCTCACCTTGACAACATTTCCCTCAGCACCTTGCTCTGTGCCTGTACAAAATCATACTCAGTGTTTACTAAAGGAATAAATAAATCAAAGCAGAGAGCTGCACAAAGATGAAGCTTCCTTTCCTGGTCTTTGCAACTGTTGAGGCTGGAAGAGTTTCTTCCTGCCTGAAGTCATATTCAATTTCAGTTCCCTGTGGCTTTTCTCCAGCTGTTTTTCTAGTAAAGACATCCTTGCTTCCTTCCTCTTCGTGATGCTAAGTGCTAACTGCACTCCGGGATTTGACACGTGTTTCAGTTCTTTCACAAAGGGCCATCTTTGCATCAGTCAGCTACAGCTCCTTTGCTTACAAAATTCATTGCATGTTTTAGGGGGATATGTGATTTACCAGAATTTGATGTATTCTAAACCAGTAGGCTGGAAGCTGCTTGTGAGTATCCACTACCGTTAAATATCAAAGGTGGTTAAGAAGGAATGGAAGGATGGAGATGATGTTAATGGGGGAAGTATGCAAGGGGTGGGAGGTAAGGGTAAATATATTCAACATACATTGTATGAAATGCTCAAAGAAATAAGAAAATATTGTTTAAAAACTCCCATGGCATAAACAGCACCCTTAAGCTTGAATACTATGCTTTTAAAATGTATTCTTTTATATATTCTGAACCTACAAAACTTTGTTTCCAGATCTATTTGCTATTTCACAATGTAAACACAATAAATATTGGTGGTTCTTTTTTGTTTTCTTTTGTCTGTAGGTCCTAGAAATCTTATTGACAGAGTGAGAGATGCTCAATGACTATACGATGATTAAGATGTTATGAGGATAACTGACCCATTCTGATG